>CAUYLG010029001.1:0-44475 GCA_963573385.1 Cacajao melanocephalus
CCCCATGTTATATTTTAATTTTTCTTTTTATTTATTATTTAAACCCATGTTTATTTAATATTTTAATTTCTCCATATAATTAATTTTCTATTTTTTTTTTTTTTTTTTTTTTTTTTTTGAGACGGAGTCTTGCTCTGTCGCCCAGACTGGAGTGCAATGGCATGATCTCTGCTCACTGCAACCTCTGCCTCCGAAGTTGAAGTGATTCTCCTGCTGCAGCCTCCTGAGCAGCGGGAATTACAGGCATGCACCACCATTCCCGACCAATCTTTGTATTTCTAATGGAGACTGGGTTTTCACCTTGTTGGTCAGGCTGGTCTCAAACTCCTGACCTCGTGATTCGCCTGCCTCAGCCTCCCAAAGTGCTGGGTTTATGGGCATAAGCCACCGCGCCTGGCCTGTGTGTGTGTGTGTGTGTGTGTGTGTGTATTTTTTTTTTGGTTGAGTTTTAGCTTTATTCTCTTGTGGTCAGAGACCATACGTTGTAAGATTTCAAACTTTTAAAATGTAATTTAAGAGTTTTTTCTGTGGCCTCATATTACCATTTATCCTGTACAATGTTCTATGCCTTTTGTGTATTATCAGCAATTGTAAAATAAAACACGACTGCATGTGGCTCTCCTAACTTACTGTATTAAATGTCATAATACTATTATTACCTTAATATAAGTTCCTTTAATATATTTTTAATTTTATTACTTTTCTGAATGAAATATCATAATAATCAAAATTAATAAATATGTAGGTAGTGATTATTGCCATTAAGAAACTATTCAAGAAAAAATACTTGGCCCATGTTCATTTAAAAATAGTAATGTTTAAAGGTAATTCAGGGTAGCTCAGAAATATTTTCATTTTCTTCCCCAACTTAAATCTGCTTTTCCTCTAGTTTTCTCCAATTTTTGTTATGGTAAATATTAATTAATTCAGTAGCTCATGTCAAAAATATGGAAATCTTGGATGCATTCTTCTTTCTCAGTTCCTAAAGCAATCAGTGACTAAGTCATATTTCTACTTGCCTTTGCTTATCTGGAAATACATTTTAATAATATCCTCATCACAGATGCTGAAGTCTGATCCTTCTAAAATGTAATTTTTCATCATGTCACACCTTTAAGTAATGCCTAATACCTTAACAAGTTAAATTTCCCTTATAAACCTCATTCCTGGTTCCATTTGTCTCATTATTTCACAGTCCTTCTACGTTCTTGCAATGATTAATTATCAGTAGTTTCATAAATGTATCAATTTCGTATCCTTGTGTCTTCATATTACCCTTGTCTTGAATGTTCTTCTCCAGCCCACAAACTCCTAATCACCTTTCCAGATTCAATATAACTTTCAGAAGACTTATCTTAGATCTGGAAGCAGAGATAAGCACTTTCTCTGCTGATTGAATAGTGCCTTACTCATATCTAAATTACAGCATTTGTCCCATTTTTGCAATATTTATTTAGAGATCTATATCCTCCATTAGATTATAAAGGTACCTGTAATATTTTAGTTACCTTTGCATTTCTAGCACATAGTGAGTAGTCAAAGCTCGGCAAATTAACAAATTTTTGGTGTATTAATGAATGATGTCAAAGGAGCTAAACATGAGAATTTTTACCAAGATCTTCAGCAAATCTTTTTGTCTACAAAAAACAGTATGTTTATTTTAATAATGTTTCTCCTAAATTTTTGTCATAAACAACATGATATACCATGATTTTTTAAATAAAATAATTCCTAGATATCTTTGGGCAGTGTTATAATAGTCTTAAAGCTTTCACTTTGACTGGAGAAGCATGTGTTTAGTGATTTCTATAAGAAGCCAAAATATTGATTTATACATTAAACCTTAATGCATTAGTCTTGCTTAGAATTGAATGTTCTAAAAATATCACTGTATTTTGCTTAATTCCTGCCATTTATAAAAGTTATCAGAAATCATTTTAACTAAGATTAAGTAGCATTATTCCTATTTTATTTCCCCAGGAAGATCCTGTTGTCTGAATGATACCAAAGTTTTCAACATCATTGGAAAGTGTCTATTAAATATAAAGTCGAAACTTCTAGCCTTAACTTAACATACACATACAATCAATTAATTCTGTAAATGATTATTTGTAGTGCTTTCTATGCTTAAGGTTCTGTGGTAGAAGATAAAGCCATAGCTTCCAGTTTTAATTTTAAAAATCTAACATTGTTCTAAGAAATTATATCTCCTACTAATGTAATTTATCACTGGTTTATTTTAAAATTTGCAATATTAGGAAAACAAATAGTAAAATTATAAAATCAAGAAATGGAGAATATCTAATTCAATGATATGTCTGTTACTGATTATTTTAATGATTCATTAAACAATTATTTCTTTCTCACAGTACCTTTTGACTTATTAAAGGACTTATTGAGTGCTATAAAATCAACATGTATCTCAAATAAACGACATAATTTTTTTTGTAATGTCAATACAAAATAATGCAATTCAAAAACAAAAACAAAACCTTCCTTCAAAAAGAAATTATTGAGCAATGTTTAGGTCAAACCATAATCTGTCACACAAAACATAAAATGTTAATATATGCATCAATCTTTCAAAATATGATTTCTTGGAGAAAAAGTCTATAAATCAACTGTTCTCTAAATTTTATTCCCTTGGTAGAAGTTAAGCATTTATAGATATTAAACAGACACCAGGGCCTATTTGAGGGTGGAGAGTGAGAATCAAAAAACTATGCTTATTACCTGGGTGACAAAATAATCTGTACACCAAACCCTTGTGACATGTACCCATGTAACAAACCTGCAAATATATACTCTGAACTAAAAGAAAAGTTGGAAAGAGAAAAAAAGAATATATAGGTTTCTATCTCACAATTTCAGTAGCATTCAGAGAAAATGCATGTTTTAAAGCAAAGGTGTAATATCTGAGCAGAGCTGGAGTTAAAATCTTACAAGAGACGGCTGGGAGCAGTGGCTCATGCCTGTAGTCCCAGCACTTTGGGAGGCCAAGGTGGGAAGATCACAAGGGCAAGAGATCAAGACCATCCTGGACAACATGGTGAAACCCCGTCTCTACTAAAAATACAAAAATGAGCTGGGTGTGGTGGCAAGCGCCCGTAGTCCCAGCTACTCAGGAGGCTGAGGCAGAAGAATCGTGAACCCAGGAGGCGGATATTGTGGTGAGCCAAGATTGCACCACTGCACTCCACCCTGGTGACAGCGAGACTCCATCTCAATAAAATAAAATAAAATAAAGACAACAACATTTGAGATTTTCATACATTATTCTAAATAAAGTATACTTTTGTATCATTTCCAAATGTAGCTATATTTTTTAAATGTTTTAACAGAGAAAAAAATAGTTGAAAAGTGGATACATGTTAACAGTACAAAGGAAGAACCCCTGGTTTGCTCTATTTGAACAATAATATAATTATAGAAATTGTATATAAAATAAAACAGGAATAAAAATTAGGTTAGAGAAAAATTATGTTCAATCACTTTGAAAGTTCCCAACTGAGAATCACACACTGACTAAACTGCTAATTAAACAATGTAAGTGGAATACAAGACTTTTTGAGAGAAAACAATATGCACAGGTGCAAAAATGCTAAACAAATTCATATTATAAAAACGTCCAACCTCAGGGAGAAATGTGATGGGAAGCACTACAAGTTTAATAAATAAGGTAAAATATATGCATTATTGCTGACCATGTCTTACTAATGCTTTGGAATAAAAATAAAAGTTAATTTTCTTTCTAATTGCATTCAAATTATTGTCTTCTTTGTGGTGCAACACTTTGAGGAAATCACAATGACAGGATTACAGAAATCAGTCCAAATAATGTCTATACTAAAACTGTGTAGATATGATGCTCAATAACTTTATGTCAGTTGTCAAGATGGCAAAATATAAAGATTATCTAAGGCCCAATGACAATAATATACTATATATTTGATAATATTTAGAACTGACTTCAGGGCTGGGCTCACTGGCTCACGCCAGTAATCCCACACTCTGGAAGCCAAGGTGAGAGGATCTCTTTAGGCTAGGAGTTTGAGACCAGCCTGTACAACATAACGCGAGTCACCTTCTTAAAAAAACAAACAAACAAAAAAAACCTCTTACTTCAGTGATGTCTAATTTCTAAAGCAAAAGAGAGTCATAACCTAGGAAACATATTATCAAACATTTCCCCAAATCAAAAATTCTAAGGTTTGTTAGAAAGCAAGTCTATTATTGGCAGTGATTTATTTTCTTGTGTCTAATATTTCTGGTACTCAACTATGCCCATGTTAAAAGCCTCCAGCATGTAAAAAGCACACAAATGAACTGACTACTTGCCATCTTTTTCCTGACATATTCTTCATGAGACAAGTCTGCCCCATTGCACTCCCCAAAGTAGTTGTAGCTCTACTCTTTATAGGCCACTCAGTTTGCACAGCGGCAATCTTCTCTGGGGAGACGTCTCTATTGAGCCAAAGGCAAAGGAAGGAAATGGTCTGCATTAAACAGCAATGAAGGAAGTAAAGGAAAGAAGAAGGAAAGGGAAAAAATGTCCTGTGATTTCAAGGGCATGACATTAATTTTTCCAATGTGCTCATATATTAAACCATATCTAGAATAAACTGCAAGAATTTTTTCAACATTGGGACAAACAGTATCTGTGTAATTGTAAACATACCAAGGGAGAGATTTTAAAGATCATATTTATTTTAAAGTACACATGATTGCTTTTTGTTTAAAAATTTACTTTCATTTCTGCATTATATCTGATTCTTTTAAAAATTATTTCATTCTTAAAAATACACATCAGAAATAACAGGGCTGAGGTGACAAAGTTCATTATTTTAAAGAAGAATATTAAATTGGTCATTATGATGGGAAAAATCAATTCTATTTAGGAAGAAATAGTGCTAAATGTGTACCTGTGAATTTGGCTATTATTCATTTGTTCATTATCCGAATACATCTTTGAAATAATGTAACATAAAGAAATGAGGTTTCCAATCTCTCTGACTTCCTCTTTTGCCCTTCTCTCTGATTTTGGGGGCTCAAGTGATTATATTGGGTTCAACCAAATAATGCAGGATAACCTCCCTATTTTAAGGTCATCCGCAATATCTCTTTTGCTATATAATGTAACTTATTCACAGGAGTAACAAAACCAGGTTAAAGTCACGAGTCCAAAATTCTGCCTATCACAAGGTCAAAGAGTAAAAGCAGGGCCTGCTATCTAAGTAGTCAGATGGGACTGTGGCCCACCTGTAGTTAACTGCAGCTCCTCCCAGAATGGGAGTGTGGGGATGGAGAAAGTACATCAATTCAAGATATATTCTAGAGGTTAGAATTAACAGGAGTTAACAATGGATGACATACACACTGAGAATTTAAACAAAAGAATAGTTAAGGGTAAATACAGGTTTCTGGCTTGAGAGGTTAACAGTAGAAAATAAGCATATTTGAAGCAGGGTGACCACTTGTTCATATGCTGTAGTTTTTTGTTTTTTTTTCTAGAATGTAAACTCCCTAAGAATAGGATCCCAATTTGATGAATTTTTGAATTCTATACAATGCCTAGGATAATGTCATACAGATACTAAATACATGTCTGCTGAATGAGTAGTTAAATGAATGTAACAACCTCCAAATTATGTTCTTTGAGATGTGAATAGATGCTCTCCCCTGCAATCCCAAAGCTATATATACGTGTGTGTGTGTGTATGTATATACACACGTATATACATATATACACACACACATATATACGTGTATATATACACACACACACACATATATATGTATATACATATGTGTGTGTGTATATATATGTATATATATATATATATATATATATATATATATATAAATGAGTTTAAGAAGACAACATGTTAAATTCCTTTGTTGGAGCTAATCCTCACAATTTTATCAGCATATTAAAGTCCCTAGGAAGTTTTGCAATAAAGGAATCTATTTAACTTTGTTTAAACCAATGTTATAAAAATATATGTACATCTAATTCATTTGGTACATATTAAGTAAGCACTTACTATGAGCTAGGCATTATTTTCACCACTGGGGATATGTTGGGAAATAAAACAGATGAAAATTCCTTTCTCATGGAATTTACATTTTGGTATGGAAGTAGAAGAGAGACAGGCAATAACCAAATAAATTATATAGCATGATAGGTGGTAATAAGTGTTATGGACAAAAATGAAACAACAAAAAAGAATAGGATGTGTTGATAAATTGCAATTTTTAAATAAGATAGCTGAGGAAGACTATCAAGAAGATGACATTTAAGTTAACACCTGAAAGAGGGAGAAAGAACTAGCTGCACATGATATCTGAAAGAATATTATTCCAAGTAGAATAAACAGCAAGTACAAAGGCCCTAAGGTATGAATGTGCCTGGTGAATATTAGAAACAATAAGATGAACAAAGTCCCTAGAACTGAATCAAAAAGCGGGGGAGAAATCCAAGGAATAATATGATATGAGATCATATAGTTACCTATAGGCCATTATAATACCCATGTTTATTCCTCTTAGTGACATGGGAAACCATTAGAGGATTTTCAGCAAATACGATTTTATTTCTTTTTTTTTTTCTGTTTTAGAAGGCTAATTTTGGATGCCAGTTAAATAGACTGGGTAGGGTAGGGATTGGCAAGGGTAAAGCAGGACCACTAATTAAGAGATTATTGCAATGAGCAATACAAGATATGATGGTGGCTTAAACCAGACTGATAACAGTGGAGGCAGTGAAGAGTGGTCAGATTCTGGACATATTTTGAAGGTAGATAATTCCAAAATTTGTAACCTGAGAAACGAAGGATACTGTTGCGATAAACTGGGAATGGAGAAGGCTGTGAGTAGAGAAAGTTTAGGGGATGGGGAAGACAGACTTAGGTTCTGCACAAGTGTAGTTTTGGATTTCCATTATATATCCAAGGAGAGATATCAAGTCGGTAGTTGGATATACAAATCTGGAGTTCAGAGGGACATTCTCTAGAACTGCAATTTGGGAATTATTAGTATACAGGTGATACTTAACATAATGAGTTTGTATAAATCACCAAGGGAATATAGGTTAAAAAAAAGGGGGGGGGGAGTCCAAGAAAGGAGGCCTGTTACTTGAATATTAAGAAGCACCTGAAAAAGAGATGAAGAAACAGCCAGTGAGATAGGAAGAATAGTAGAAGAACTCTAGGAAAACAATGACCTTTACATTAAGTGAGGAAGGACCTGAAAGCCAAGGACAGGAGTGAGCAAATATGTCAAATACTGCTTATGAGTCAACTAGCAACTCAAGAAGATAGTTTTGTTGGAATGGTAGGAATTAAACCCTGATTAGAGAGAGTACAAGAAAACATGGTCAACCCCTTAAAGAAATATTGAACCAGGCAATGATCATCAATCAATAGCTGCTAATATCATGAAAAGAGAGACAAACATATATGCCTCCAGATAGTCCTATACACATCACCTATGAAATATTCTTCCTCACAAACAAACAATGAATTAAAGAGAAATGTGATCAAGTGTGCAGGAAACAGAAACAGGGAGAGTACTGCATATCCTTGCAATCACCAGCTTCCAGAATGTGACTCTGTAGATAAAAAACAAAAAGGGCCCAGTGTTTTCAGCAAATAAGTTACCTGTAAAAAAAATGGGTGTAAAAAAACAGAACTCGTAGATCTAAAAAAACTTAATAAACATATCTAGTCGGCCAGGCGCCATGGCTCACACCTGTAATCCCAGCACTTTGGGAGGTTGAGGAGGGTGGATCACGAGGTCAGGAGATCGAGACCATCCTGGTCAACATGGTGAAACCATATCTCTACTAAAGATACAAAAATTAGTTGGGCGTGGTGGCGCATGCCTGTAATCCCAGCTACACGAGAGGCTGAGGCAGGAGAATCGCTTGAACCAGGGAGTCGGAGGTTGCAGTGAGCCAAGATTGCACCACTGCAGTCCATCCTGGCAACAGAGGAAGACTCCGTCTAAAAAAAAAAAGTATCTAGTCAAAACAATTTTGTTTAGATCCTGATTATAACAAATCAGTAGTCAAAATAAAAAAGAATTATGACAAAAATCAGGAAAATTAGAACATTAGTTGGGTATTTAATGATATTTTAAAAGTTTTTTTTTATAAGTGTGATAATGGTATTGTGGTTATATTTTAAAACTAAAGAGGTGTTATCTTTTCATATGAAAATATTTGTGGATAAAATACATGACAGGAATTTGAAAATAATACAGTAGTATATTTACAGAGTGAGAGTAGAGATGAAACAAGTTTGGCCATGAATTGTTGAAACTATGTAACTAGCACATAGCAACTTTAATTAAACTGTTTTTCCTACTTTTGTATATGTTTGAAATTTTACATGCTAAGTTTTTAAAAGAAGATAAACAGAATGGGAGGAGAGGAATTGTAGACAGAAGGTACAGACACTTTTTACACTATTTTATAAAGAGAAGTTTTACTATAAAGGGAAAAAGGTAGGTGGGACAATAACTGGAAGGAGAAAGGAGGTCAGATATGTTTTTTAAAGGGTAGAACAATAAAATCATGTTTGTATGCTGATGAGAAAAATAAAGTAGAAAGAGAACATTAAAGATTCAGGAGCTAGAACAATTGCTGGACCTAGGTCTCTGGGTGGATGAGAAGGTATGGGATTATGTGCACAAATGGATGGCTTGACCTTTGTTAGAGGCCCCTATGGTTCTTCCATGCATATTCATCATTAGAAACATGACAGAGGGCAGAGCATTTGGACGGATGAAGGAAAGTAGGAAGATGTGGTAAAACATAGGGACGCACTCTTTTGATAACTTTTCTCCATCACATGGAAAGCAAGGTGACTAGCTAAGAAGCAAGAATTGGGGAGAAGGTGTTGGAGGTTGAGGAGACAGAGGCAGGTATGACAGTCATGTAATATGATGGGAGAAAAAATGGACCACAGCAGGGACTGGCAAAAATCTGGCCCTAGCAGAACTGTGACAAAGACCATATAGAGTACATCACAGTTTAAGATTTTTACCACTGGCCTTTTATAGAAAACATCTGTCAATCCCTGGATTAAAGAAATAAAATAAGTGCTGCATTAAATGGACTAATAAAAAGTTAGTGATAACAAATTTAAAGATGAATCCGTCAGTACGGTTATATGATTTTCTCCAGTTAGGTTCAGCTGCAAGGAAGTAGGTCCAAAATAGATAGAGACTTGGGATTTAACCAGTTTTATGACTTAGGCAAGTGTATTAGTTTCCTGTGGCTGCTGTAGTAAGTCCCTACAAATTTGGTGGCTCAAAACAATAAAAACTCATTCTCTCACTGTCCTGAGGCCAGACGTCTACAATTAGTATCACAGATTCGAGATACTTGATTGCAGAAATCAAGGTGTTAGCACGTCCACACTCCCTCTAGAGGCTCTAGTGGAGAATGTACTCCTGGCCTATTGAAGCTTCTGGTGGCTGCCAGTATTCCTTGATTGTGGGCACAATTAATCTCTGCTTTCCATTCCTATCACCTTTTCCTGTGTGTGTTTTCTTCTTTTCTGTCTATATAAAATCTTCCTCTGCTTCTCTATTACAAGGGCACTTGTGATTGCACTTAAGGCCAACCTTAATAACCCAGAAGAGTATCTCGAGATCTGTAACTAAATCACATCTGTAAATACCTGTTTTCATTATAAGGTAACATTAAAAATTCTAAGGATTAGGATGTGTTACCTATGGGTGGCTACTATTCACCCAAGACAAGACAGTATGACAAGAGAAGGATATGAAAATTAAAGGTATGTTTAACAGAGTATTAGACTGACTACATAATGTAAACTGGGTAAGGAGGGAAATGAAAGAAGGAGCCAATCAAAAAGAATTAGAGGTCCAAGGTGAACAAAGATTTATTGCAGTTGAGTTACTAGAGGGAGTTAAATAGAAAGAAGTGGCAACTGAAGAGAGTGCTAACCGAAATGAAAATTATAGAGGAGTGATAGTTATTAGCAACGAAAGGAGCTAGGGTGTGACCACTGGAGCCAGTGGCTTAGGAAGGATGAAGGACATTATTGGGTGAAAGCTGGTGAAAGAACTGAGAGGCCTGAGAATCCTTTTATTCATCCTATTTGAATCTTTCCAGTAGTCCCTTCTTATCTGTGGGGGATGTGTTCCAAGATCTCTACTGGATGCCTGAAACTGCAAATAGTACTTAACTCCGTACATACTGTTTTTTCCTACACACATATCTATGATAAAGTTTAATTTTTAAATTACGAACAGTAATAGATTAACAACAACAATAATAAAATAGAACAACTATAACAATATACTGTAACATAAGTTATACAAATGTGGTCTCTTTCTCTCAGTATCAATATTTTTGGATGGCAGCTGACTGCATGTAAATGAAACTACAGAAAGGGAAACTGTGGATGAGGGGGGACTACTATGGTATTAACATTTTTGGAATACCAGTGTTTCATGGAACATAGTACGGAAAATGCAGAATCAATAAACATGCATATTTTAGTTACTACTAAAGGTAAAAAGCTGTGGTAAGTGTATATAACATATTGCACAATAGAAGAGATGAAACAGATTTTTGTTACAATTTTCTATAGTCATTTTCACCGTTTATAAGTTTCATTTATACTAAAGGTACCATTATAGTAAAACCCAAAACTATAGAAACTCTGGAAGACAACTTAGGCAATACCATTCTGGACACAGGAATGGGCAAACAGTTTATGACAAAGATGCCAAAAAAAATTGCAACAAAAGCCAACGGGATCTAATTAAACTAAAAAACTTCTGCACAGCAAAATAAACTATAAACAGAGTAAACAAGCAACTTACAGAATGGGAGAAAATTTTTGCAAGCTATGCATCTGACAAAGGTCTAATATCCAGCATCTATAAGGAACTTAAACAAATGTACAAAAAGAAAAGGAGCAACCCTGTTAAAAAGTGGGCAAAGGATATAAATAGATACTTTTCAAAAGAAGACATACATACAGCCAACAATCATGAAAAAAAGCTCAACATTACTGATTATTAGAGAGATGCAAATCAAAACCACAATGAGATACCATCTCACACCCATCAGAATGGCTATTATTAAAAAGTAAAAAAATAACTTGCTGATGAGGTTGTAGAAAAAAAGGAACACTTATACACTATTGGCAGGAGTGTAAATTAGTTCAACCATTGTGGGAAAGCAGTGTGGCAATTCCTCAAAGAGCTGAAACAGAACTCTCATTTGATCCAGGAATCCCACTACTGGGTACATGCCCAAAGAAATATAAGTCATTATATCATAAAGACACATGCGACGTGTATGTTAATCACAGCACCATTCACAATAGCAAAGACACAGAATCAACCTAAATGCCCATCAGTGGTAGACTGGATAAAGAAAATGTACATATGTAGCATGGAATACTATGCAGCCACAAAAATGAACAAGATAATGTCCTTTGCAGGGACATGGATGGAACTGGAGGCCATTATCCTAAGTGAACTAACGCAGGAACAGAAAACCAAATACCACATGTTCTCATTTATAAGCAGGAGCTAAATGATGAGAATACATGGACACATAGAGGGGAACAACAGACACTGAGGCCTATGTGAGGTTGGAGGTTAAGAGGAAGGAGAAGATCAGGAAAAATAACTAAAGGGTACTAGGCTTAATACCGGGTGACAAAATAATCTGTACAACAAACCCCTATGACATGAGTTTACCTATATAACAAATCTGCACATGTACCCTTGAACATAAAATAAAAGTTAAAAAAGGTAACATAATTTTTAAAAACTCTACATAGGATCAAATATTTAAATTTATTTTTAAAAACTATACCAGATAAGATCATGACTAACATGCACTTTAAGAAGTAAAGAATAGTAAGAATTAAAATTTGGTACATTTCATAGATGACTGGTAATTATTACAGGTAATCTAGCATTATCTATGTACTTCACTGCCTTGCGACAGAACCGTACCTCTTCAACTTCATGTCCCAATATTACAATTGTCCCTTATTCCACTTCAATCTACTTATTAAAGTTTCAACAATTCAAAGGCACGAATAGCTGTCCAAAGATATAAACTTTTACACATATCCGCATCTTTCTATACACTGTCTAAAATGCTCTTCTCTAATGATCCTAGCAGACAAGTATGTATATATATATATATCTTTTAAAACATAAATGACTAGTCAATTACCTTGAGGAGTTGTTTCAAACATTCATCTTCTATTCCCTCAATGCATTCTTTACTCCATGAATACTTAGAAATAATAGAAAGAAGCTCCTATATTCTACCTTTACCACGTACCTATTTCTACGGTTTTACTGTATAACTCTGGAGTGTAATGTCTTGTTCTTCTGCAAAGTTGTTATATCCATTAGTGAAAGTGGGGAACTGAAGCACCCAACTATTATTGTTTAATTGTCTGTTTATCTCTCTAATTCTACCAGTTTTTGCTTAATATATTTTGAAACTCTGTTCTTAGGCACATGCATGTTTATAATTGTCATGTATCCCTAATGGATTGATTCTTTTATCACTATAAAAAGTCCTGCTTTCAAACTCATTGCTCATATATCTCTTTTACTACAGAAAAGTGAAAAGTCAAGAATAGTTTTAGTTATTCATTTCTGTATTCCAAAACTTGGTTTAGTGTTTAGAATAAAGTAGGTACGAAATAAAAGTTTTAAAAATCAATTTTGTGTTTTCAATAAGTTAGAAGAGAGACTATTTTCTCTATAATCTTCTAGTAATCTATACTAATTTTAACGTCATATACTTTTTTCCCATTAGGATATATAATTAAAAAGGCGCCCAGATTTGTGTGAGTTTTTGTGCAGAGACCCGCTGAAACAGCTGTGCTGGAAACTTGTGGTACTTTTCCACCTGGGAATCTCCTGGCCTGGCTCCCTGTTTCAGTCACCCTCCGCCTTTTTTTTTTTTGAGACGGAGTCTTGCTCTGTTGCCAGGCTGGAGTGCAGTGGCACAATCTCAGCTCACTGCAACCTCCACCTCCTGGGTTCAAGTGATTCTTCCACCTCAGCCTCCTGAGTAGCTGGGACCACAGGTGCGTGCAACCACACCCAGCTAATTTGTGTATTTTTAGTAGAGACGGGGATTTCACCACGTTGGCCAGGATGGTCTCGATCTCTTGACCTCTTGATCTGCCTGCCTCGGACTCCCAAAGTGCTGGGATTACAGGCGTGAGCCACCACACCTGGTCTCAGTCCCCTTTTTATCGGTTGAACGGGCAACTCTGTCTCTCAAGCGTTCCAGTCGCCTGTTGAAAAGGCACCCAGATTTGTGAGTTTTTGTGTGGGAACCTGCTGTGCCAGCTGAAACAGCTACACTGGAGACTTGTGGCGCTTTTCCACCTGGGAATCTCCTGGCCTGGCTCCCTATTTCAGTCTCCTTTTTATCAGTTGAATGGGTGACTCTGTCTCCCAGGTGCTCCAGTCGCCAGCTGAAATGGCGCCTGGACCCGTGTGAGTTTTTGTGCGGAGACCCACGCCCCAGCCGAAACAGCCGTGTTAGAGACCCGTGGCACTCCTCTGCCTGGGAATCTCCTGGTCTGTGGGCAATAAAAATCTGTCTGGAAATGCGGCGACCACTCACCCTCCGTGCTCTCACTGGAGCTGCAATCCAGAGCTGCTCCTACTCAGCCATCTTGGATCCTTCTATCTGAGAATTTTTTTAAAAAGTAGTTGGGATACTGATTCCTCAACTTACACAGAGGGAGGTGAAGATGTCTAGACTTAATGCTATAAGAAATCAATGAATAGTATGTGAAATAAAAAGGCAAATCCATTAAAGAACTAGTCAATATAATTACCAAAAAGGAGGGGGGAACAAAGAGAAGTGGGATGGTGTGAATCAATTCCTCACCTTTTATACAGGAAGTCCAAAAATATTCAAAATTTCATAGATTTAGAAACAAATAGTACTATCATTTTAAATAATAAAAGTAAAAACTAGAAAAATTAAAATCAGGAAGAATAAAAGTTGACTGTCCCTAGGGAGCTGGTATTGGATTGCATGTGAGAAAAGTAGAACTTTCCTTTTAAATGTAGGTTCTTCTCTTCTGCATAAATTATTTTACTACTCTGATAAGAAAATAGAAACCAAATACAGGTTTCTTAGCATTCTTAGCAACATTGCAGAGCACAATGTAGGAACTGCAGAAATTTTATAAATCTGTCACTAGGTGGCAGTCTCAGCAGAATTCTAGAGTTTACAGTTGACAACCTGTATGTCTAGGTAAACACTTAAACTTCAAGATGAATTCTAATGGGGTAGATCTGATGTGGGACCTGAAATTTGGCACTGATCACAAGGTCCTAGGTGACGCCAACGCTGCTGGACCAAGCTACTGGCCATACCTTGAATAGACAACAGAAAGGAAGTCTATTTTTAGTAGGCTTATTCAAGATTACTTTAAAATGTATGATTTTGACACAAAATTAAGACATAGCCACTACTTTTCTTTTAAAAATACACTTACACTAAAAAGACTTGAAGGTGTAAAGCATGAAGATGGTAAATTTTTTAAATCGTTTAAAAAGAAATTGAGTTGTGTTTGTATCCAAGTTAAAAAGTAACTATTTTTATATAAATTAACCTAAGTTTGCGACTAATCAGTAAATCTCATGAACAGATACTTCAAAATAGTGACACACTGTATTAAATTTAGACAAAGACTGTTTTCAAAAATCTCATTAAACTGTTCTAACCATAATTTACAAATAAGCAATTATTTATGGATGTTTTACAATAAGAATTATTCAAGTACTAAGTAATTCCCTAAAACTTTCATCTGATAATATCACAAGTGTTTAGCAGAAATCTAGATTTAAGATCAACTTGGCTTATAATCATTTTGCAGTTACACCCATAGATAAAATATAGATATATTTAAGTTCAGTAACACAAAAATCTCTTAGCAAGCTCCTAAAATCAACACTTACCTCCTCATTAATTTCATTAATATATGTCACTCTTGTCCAATGACCTGAAAATCATCAGTTCAGACTTCAGGTAAATACTATTTATAAATAACATACGTGCCATCTTCATTATTCAGATGAATAAAGGAATAAAGAATTTGAAGAACTGTGTGGGAAATTGAGAGCTTCTAATTTCCAAGTCAGTGTTTATAACCTCTAGACCACTGCAGTGCAATGGAAGTCTAAAACCAGTTACACTGTAATTTCTATTTTTCTAGCAACCACTTTATTTTTATTTTTATTTTTTTTTTTGAGACAAAGTCTCACTCTGTCACCCAGGCTGGAGTGCAGTGGTGTGATCACAGCTTACTGCAGCCTTGATGGCTGGGGCTCAAGAGATCCCCCTACCTCAGTCTCCTACGTAGCTAGGACTACAGGGGTGCAGCGCCACCATGCCTAGCTAATTTTGTATTTCTTTTTGTAGAGATGAGGTTTTTCCCATGTTGCACAGGCTGGTCTGGAACTCCTGGGCTCAAGCGATCTGACTACCTTGGCTTTGCAAAGCGCTAGAATTACAGGTATGAGCCCCTGTGCCCAGCTTAACTACATTTTTACAAAGGTAATAAGAAACAGGGGAAACTAGTTTGAATATATTTTATTCAACCAAGTATAACCAAATATCCCATGGAATCAATGTAAATATTTATTAATGTAATCAAGGAAAATAATTACATGTAATCAATGTAAAAAATTACTAGCAAGGTATTTTACATCCTTTTTTTCATGTTAAGTCTTCAAAATCTAATGTGTGTTTTCTATTTACATCCCAATCTGGACTAGCCACCTTCAAAGTGCTCATCAGCAACATGTGGCCAGTGACTCCCACACTGAACAGTATAGATCTAGTTCAATGTTTCCCTAAATTTTTTGATAAAGCATCCCATCTATAACAGTTTTTAGCTGGGCACAGTGGCTCACACCTGTAATCCCAGCACTTTGGGAGGCCGAGGCAGGCAGATTGCCCGAGGTCAGGAGTTCGAGACCAGTCTGGCCAACATGGTGAAACCCCATCTCTACTAAAAATACAAAAATTAGCTGGGCATGGTGGAGCGCGCCTGTAGTCCCAACTACTCAGGAGGGTGAGGCAGGAGAATCGCTTGAACCCGGGAGGCAGAGGTTGCAGTGAGTAGAGATCGCGCCACTGCACTCCAGCCTGGGTGACGCAGTAAGACTCCGTCTCAAAAAAAAAAAAAAAAAAAAAGTTTTTAGCACACATCTCCAGAGTATGTATATTCATGTATAAATTATATTCTTTTGTTATTATTAAATAATACCTCAAAATACAAAATATTTCCAGGGTGAAGTAGTTTATTGTTCAAGAAAGTGAATATATATCCATATTTATAATGGTATTTTTAATTATAACATGATTTTTGGGGCTGACCTTTGATTAAATTTTATTTTAAAGGCATCATTTTTTTAACTTCATAATGTAGCTGTAAAAAAAGTTCTCCCAAAAGTAGAAGAGTCAGCTATGCCACTTTGTTATTATTTATATTATTAATATTGTCTATAATATATGGTACGTATGTAGGAATCATTTAAAGTGACTTACTCATTTTATGTACATTAACATAATTTGAACTATGTAATAGAATATATAAATCCACTTAACCTGGGTGCCTATAAATTACAAGCAAATAAATGAACAAGTGACGGAATCACTGTCAATCCCTTTATATCATGGAACTTCCTCTTCCCCTGGGATATTTCACTGTACTATATACATTCATGCCACTGTCATTCTCCATATTAAACACGGATTAAGTTTATATTTTTCTAGAGTTTCATATGAAAATAAATATAAGTTTTACCACCCTCAAATATTTCCATATTTGACAAGGTAGGTAGGCTAAGATGCTGTAATAGCTCCCCCAAAATTCAGTAGCTTAAAGAAAACTTGTTTTTCATATAACAGTTTAAGTCAAGGGCATCCAGTGCAGTATGCCTTCATGGATCTGCTCCATGCAGTTACTCAAGCCAAAAATGCTCTACTATTTTCAACTTGGAACCCAAGCTTATCATGATCATCTCAACTCTACTTAGACAAAGGAAGGAAGAACATGGAGGAATGTGCATAGAAGTTTACATGGGCCAGACCAGAGAAGTGGCAAACATACAACTTAAGCTCACATTTTCACAGGCTAGAAGCCAGCACATTGTCATACCTAATTTCAAGGAAGGGTTGATATGGAGTCTGGTTCTATGCTATGAAAGAAGCGAAAGATGAACTTTGGTGGATACATCACAGTCTCTGCCACAGAATTCTTAAAATGTCATAAAAAGATTTAAAGTCTGGGATTCATGCAACCCACTTCCAAGACCAATGAACAAACACTCTAGGTGATACTGATGTAGGTGGTCCACAGACAATACTCGGAAAAATGCTGCTGTGGAACCTCTGGTTCTCAATTTGTGATTCATAAATACTCATAAACTTGCTAAAAGGGTACAATGTCTTAATCTCTCCTCCAACCAGAGTTTATTTCTAGTACAAAGAAAACAAGGATAAGTGTCCTAAGACCAATCTATTATAGAACAATATGTCTTTTATTCTTAACTTTTAAGTTCAGGGGTATATATGCAGGATGTGCAGGTTTGTTACATAGGTAAATGTGTGTCAAGGGGGTTTGTTGTACATATTATTTCACTTACCAGGTATTAAGCCTAGTATCCATTAGTTATTTTTCCTGATCCTCTCCCTCCTCCACTTTCTACCCTCTGGTAGCCCAAGTGTTTGTCGTTACGCTCTATGTGTCCTTGTGTTTTCATCATTTAGCTCCCACTTATAAGAGAACATGTGGTATTTGGTTTTCTGTTCCTGTGTCAGTTTACAAAGGATAATGACCTCTAGCTCCATTCATGTCCCTTCCAAGGACATGATCTCATTCCCTTTTATGGCAACACAGTATTCCATGATGTACATGTACCACAGTTTCTTTACCCAGTCTATCATTGATGTGCATAAAACAGCATGGTACTGAACAGACACATAGACCAATGGAACAGAATAGAGAACCCAGAAATGAGATTGCACACCTACAACCATCTGATCTTCAACAAACTTGAGAAAAACAAGCAATGAGGAAAGGACTGCCTATTCAATAATGGTGCTGGGACAATGGGCTAGCCATATGAAGAAAACTGAAACTGGAACCCTTCCTTATACCACATAAAAAAACAGACTCAAGATGGATTAAAAACTTAAATGTAAAACCCAAAACTATAAACACCCTGGAAGACAACCTAGGCGATTTCACTTAATACATAGGCAAGAGCAAAGATTTCCTGACAAAGATGCTAAAAGCAATTACAACAAAAGCAAAAATTTACAAATGGGATCTAATTAGAGTAAAGAGCTTCTGCATAGCAAAAGATGCTATCAACAGAGTAAACAGACAACCTACAGAATGAGAGAAAATTTTTCCAAACTATGCATCTGACAAAAGTCTAGTATCCAGCATCTACAAGGAACGTAAACAAATTTACAAGGAAAATCCAAACAACCTAACTAATAAGTGGGAAAAGGGCATAAACAGACACTTCTCAAAAGAAGACATACATGCAGCCAACAAGTATATAAACAAAAGCTCAACATCACTGATCATTAGAGAAATGCAAATAAAAACCACAATAAAATATCATCTCACTGCCATCAGAAAGGCTATTATTAAAAAGTCAAAAAATAACAGATGCTGGTGAGGTTGCAGAAAAAATGGAATGCTTATAGACTACTGGTGGGAGTATAATTAGTTAAACCATTGTTAGAGACAGTGTGGTGAGTCCACAAAGATGTAGAGACAGAAATACCATTCAACCCAGCAATCCCATTATTGGGTATATCCCCCCAAAAATATAAATTATTCTATTATAAAGACATATGAATGTGTATGTTCACTGCAGCACTATTCATAAGAGCAATGTTTCTTTTAAGAGGCTTTAGAAGATCATGACCAAAATGTAAGTGCTAAAAATTTTTCAGTATTATTTACTGTTCTTCTCCTACTTTAAAAAATTCTGTGACTTCTAAAAAAAGAATACTATGAATACAGACCTGACGTTGATACAAAAATAACATAATTAATTCTGATCCAAGCCCAACAAAATTAGAAAACCAGCCAAATGATATCCCAGCAGTACAAAAACTTTATTTTTAGGTCAGTTGTTCCAACTTACCTCGTTTGTTGGAATCCAAACCAAAGCAACCTAGCACAATTCGGAGTAACAGTAACATGGGGCAGTAAGTCAGAAGTAGCAAAGTAATGAAGTCTTAGAACAGGTTTAATCAAACCTTGATTTCATTTGCTTTTGGATTCAAGCATCAAATTTCGGCATTGATAAAATACAAGAGGGCCAATGATATTTAGAATTTTACAGAACATTGGTAAGTTTTAATTTACCTTTTTCCTGCTACTAAAAAATTCAAGAGGTACATTTTGACATTATTATGAATCGACTTTACCTCTGCTAAAAATGGAGAGGGGGCACTGAGGTCATCCACCTCTCTCACCTCCACCAAGTTAATGTATTTTCCTCTCTACAGTCCTTCTTTTTGGAGCCTTAAGACCATGGCTACTACCGGGGTCCCAGTGAGGGAATGTGTTCTCTTTCTGGGTCCATGAGGGGGCAAGAATCTCCCAGCACCATGCTCCCTCTCCCATCTCTCTCCATCCAGGAGATTCAATGGTTTATGTTTGAATTTTGCAGGCACAGGAAGAAACTAAAAGTCAATCACTCCAGCAGAAGTTCTAAGGAACTCCTTTCATTGGCCCAGGGTCTTGGAGAAGGTGAGAGTTTCTCCCAGGATAAAAGTCCTTGCTCACTCACCTGTGCTGGATTTTCCAGCTTTCTGGAATCCCCTCCCAGATGGTGGGAGCTCCCTCTGGGATTTTCCCCTCTGGAATCCCCTTCCACACTCTTCGTAAAAGCCTTTCTCTTCTCCTTTCCTTCTCTTTTCTCTACCCAAATAAAATCATCTTTCTGCAACACTTTTTTGGGTCCAGTATTCACTTTGCAAGCATATTGTGCAGCTGAAGCCGCCCCACCGCTTATTCTTTAAGAGGTTGGAGGCCAAGAACCCACAACGATCATCGGCATCCAAGAAAAAATCCGGTTACACTAGTCCTTTCCTTATTTCCAGACTTGGAAAACAGTGCACTACAATTATAAGTCTGATTTTAGTATCAGGGTCGTGATATGTCCTTGCAGAGCAAAAATTGGAATCCCAGCCAAGGAATGTCTTCTGAAAGAGCTCAGAATCTTAAAAGAGATGATGTGCAAAAAAAAAGGATTCTAAACACAGACATGAAACCCTTCACAAAAATTAATTCAAAATGAATCAGAACTAAATGTAAAACATAAAAATATAAAACTCCTAGAAGATAACAGAAGAATATTTAGATGACCTTGGGTTGGTAATAACTTTTTAGATATAACAGCAAAGACAACATCCTTGGAAGAAAGAAACAACAGGTTGGATTTCATTAAAATTAAAAACTCTGTTGACAGCATAACTGAGTGACTACAGTCAACAATAATTTATTATACACATAAAAATAACTAAGAGTATAAATAAATTGTAAGACAAAAGAAAGGATAAATGCATGAGATGACGGATACTCCATTTACCCTGATGTGATAATTACGCACTCTGTGCCTATATCAAATCCTATAAATACACAGACCTACTATATGCCCACAAAATTTAAAAATTAAAAAAACTCTGCTTTGTAAAAGGCACTGCTAAGGCAACAAAAAGACAAGCCACACGCTGGAAGAAAATCTTTTTAAAAGGCAAATCTGATAAAGAACTGTTATCCAAAATACACAAAGAAATTTAAAAACTCAACAATAAGAAAATGAACAACCCTACTGAAAAATGAGCCAAGGACCTTAACAAATATGTCACCAAAGAAGATACACAGATGGCAAATAATAATATGAAAAGATACTCCACATCATACATCATCAGTAAAATGCAAACTAATAAAACAAGGAGATATGACAATAAGCCTATTAGAACGTTCAAAATTCAGAACACTGACAATACCAAATGCTGGCAAAGATGTAAAGCAACAGGAAGTCTCATTTATTGATGATGAGAATGCAAAATGGTATAGCTACTTTGGAAGACGTCTGGTGGTTTCTCACAAAACTAAACATACTGTACCACATGATCCCAGCGATCACAATCCAAGGTATTTACTCAAAGGAGTTGAAAACATGTCCACACAAAAATCTGTATGTGGATACTTATAGAGGCTTTATTCATAATTGCCAAAACTTGTAAACAATCAAGATGTCCTTCAGTAGATGAGTGGATAAATAACTCAATTCTTTTTGCTCAGCAGTAAAAAGAAATGAGCTATTAAACCATGAAAAGACATGGAGGAAACTTAAATACATATTACTAAGTAAAAAAAGCCTATCTGAAATGGAGACACACTATAAGAATCTAACTATATGACATTCTGGAAAAGGCAAAACTGTAGAGACAGTAAAAATATCAGTGGTTGCTGGTGGCTTGTGGGGAAAGAGGGATGAACAGGTAGAATACAGAAGATTTTTAGGGCAGTGGAACTACTCTATACTACAGTTTGAACATCCTGAAGCTAAAAATATGAAATCTGAAATGCTCCAAAACTGAAACAACTTTAAGCACCATTATGACATGACAAGCAGAAAATTCCACACTTGACATTTTTGCTTTCTTATAGTTTATTTTACATAAACTTTGCTTCATGCATAAAATTGTTTAAAATATTGTATAAAATTACCTTGAGGCCATGTGTAAATGAAATATAATTAAATTTAATGTTTAGATTTGGGTCCCATCCCCAAGATCTCTCACTACATAATACACATATTTCAAAATCCAAAATCAGAAACAATTTGGTCTCAAACATTTTGGATAAGAGATATTCAACCTGTATAACGGTGTCATAATACATTTGTCCACACTCATAGAATATACAATACCAAGAGTGAACCCTATTATAAACTATGGACTTTGGGTGATAAAGATGCGTCAATGTAGGTTCAATTGCAACAAATACACCACTCTAGTAAGGAATGTTGATAATGGGGGAGGCTATGCATGTAAGGGTGTAGGGGGTGTATATATAAGGGTGCAGGGTGTGTGTGTGTATATATATATATACACACACACACATATGTCTGCTCAATTTTGCTATCATCCTAAAACTGCCAAAAAATAAAGTCTATTTAAAAATTCCATAAACGCTGTGAATTCCAACAACCATCAATTAAAAGTATGTTATTACAATTCCATATACCATAGAAAGCCTGTGATAGCTTTTCGAACTTAAATTTAAAAATAAGTTTATTATATTAAGTACTATAGTAAAAGTATTATTATTTTGTATTCTCAAATAATGGGAGAATTAACCTATGGTTTGCTTGACTTTAAAATTATTTTTCTCATAAATAGTGTAAACTTTATTGTTAAATTGGTATTTCTCAAAGATGACAGCTTGAACACTGATATTAAGTAATTAATATTTTTGGCTAGATAAATGATAAAATTAGCTGTATGACTTACCACATTCCATTATTTCAAGTCCTAATGGTACATGCTCCTATTAATATAGAAATAGGAGTAGATATGTGGATCTATTTTTATTTAATGTTAACATTATAGTTCAATACCTAAGTAAATAATTTGGCATTTAAAATCTTAAGGGAAAATATTTTATGGGTTCATTTACAAAAATATGAAATATCTTCCTTTTAACCTGCTGGACAAATTGCTTATTTAAGTGCATTTTAATAAAATCCTCAGCTACATCCATACATAAATGCATTAATATACATTCAATGTTATCAAAGTTCTGACCCCTTAAAAGTTTTATCATAAGGAATACTAAAACAATTTTTAAAATTACACTTTGGAACACAGTTTTTTTTTTACAATGTACATAAATGACTGTCTCAAACCTGTTACCCCGTCCTGAGAAGGAGCTCTACCTATCTTTATTATCATATCTGCAATTCCAGGCCAAGAGTCAGTATTCATTAAATTTTTGTAGAATGAATAAATTAATGAATTAACATCTTATTTATAGTCAACTTCTTATGATGTTCTCATTAAATTGTCCACAAACTTTATCTCATGTCAAAGATACAAATAACAAGAACAAAAATACATGACGTTTACTTTATATTTGCTTTTTTCATAGTTTAGAAGTTACTTAGTGAAATACTAAAATAAATAGTCTGACAACTATATCACCAACACCATTTAAAAATCAATTAGGGGTCCTGATTCCAGTAAGATGAAATAAGACCATACTCACTTTATCTCATACTAATTCAACTATAAAACCTTGATAGAGACTTATTTGAAAACTCTGAAAAGTAAACACTAGTAGGCAGATGAGGGAAGAATATCAGTGGTGAGCTTAACATTTCTTTTCCGCCACTACCTCTAAAGCCAGAAACCCAGAACTCGGCACTGTGTGGTGTGAGTGAGGTCCAGGAGAAAATTTCTGAATATTTACAGTGCAGAGAGAGAAAGAGTAGGAGAAACTTCCAGGTTCTTTTGTTTCCCCCTCTCCTCTTTCTCATTTTTCTATGCCCCAAACCCTGAAAACTCCCATGGCAGCTAAGATGAAAGAAGACAGAAATGAGAGACTGCAGGAGCCAAAACTCTGAGGGAGGTGAACCTACATTTCAGAGAAGCAGCAATGCCTAAAGGGCAGGACCAAACCCTGTAGGAATTTTTCCCTGTGTCCCTGTCTTCCCACCACTTAGCCTTGGTGGCATTTTACCACCAGTGCTAAGTGGTGGGAGGATGTGGTAAAACTGTAGAAAGGAACAATTTCTTCCTTGAAGAACAACAACAACAACAAAAAACCCAGACCCCATGGAAGCAGAAAGTACTTGGGAGATAACTAGGAAGGGAGAATCAGGAAAGTAACTCCATCATGTTGTTTTGAACTTTTACTCACCCTGGATCTGCCCATTTATGGATTCAACATAATTAGCATATCAAAGATTTAAAGGCCTTAGCTAAGAATAGATCTACAGGCTGGTCCCAGAGTGACCACTAGGGGGTACACATTCATGACAGATTCAAATAGCACAGCAAAGTCTTGTAAAATAGAGCTAAGGTTAGAATCACAGGATCCACAGAAGGTCAAAACAAAAATATCAATATTTTCCACAGGATCTAAATAAGACTCAGAGTCTTATGAAATAATACAGGGTACAAATTCACATGGGATAAGATAATTGACTGAGTCTAATATTGAAAAGATGCAAATGTTGGAAAACAGTGTGGTAGATTTTTATACTGTTAAGTATACATTTATCATATGAGCCAGCATTTTTACGTCTGGGTGTTGAGAGAGAAATAAAAACTTAGGTTCACATCAAAACTTATACACATATATTAACAGTAGATTTATTTGTGATAGCCAAAAGCTGGAAGCAACCCTAATGTCTTTCAATGCGTTAGCAGATAAACAAACTGATACATATGTATAATGGAATACTATTTTCCAGTAAAAATGACTAAATTACTGCTACACACAACTTGGATAAATCTCAGAGACTTTAGTCTGAGAGAAGCTGGTCATACTTTTTGATTCCATTTATTTGACATTCTTAAAGACACAGACTACAGCGATGGAAAACAGATCTGTCATTGGCAGGGTAGAATGATGACATGAGGATGACTATGAAGAAAGACCACAAAGAGTATTTTTTTGCTGTATTATTTTTAAAAATTAAATTTTAAAATGATAAAAATTCAATTAGGGCATTATGAACACTCATTATCCATAAGTAAACTGTCAAGGAATTCAAGTTACTTTAATAAAATCAACTATACAGTAAAAGTGGACTATTTCTAAATTATCTAAATTTAGTTTTTTTCATAATTGGCAACACTTTTCACAGTTGCTAATATGTGGAATTATTCTATATCAAATTTCTAATGATATATAAGAAAATGGTGAAGATATATTACTATCAAATGACCACTTATAGTCCTTCAAAGAGTACTGAATCAAAAAATCTATAAATAATATTTTGAGATAATTGGAGAAATCTAAAAACAGATTTATACGTTATATTTTATGATATTATTTTCTCAATGTTACATTTTCCAGTATATGATAAGAGTATGGTGAACAATGTCCTTATTTTTAGGGAAACATGCTGAAGTATTCAAGGGTAAAGCTCCATTATGTCTGAAACAGTTTTTAAGTTATATAGAAAAAGAGAGAAAGAAGGCACAACACAGATATGAATGGATAGAGCATGTATTATAAAATACTAACAATCAAGAGAATCTAGGTGTGCAGAGTGCAGCTGTTCATTATACTGTTCTCCCAACTTTTTTTAAAGTTTAAAAGTTTTCATAATAAAAAGTTGTAAAAATGACAGTTGAAATACAGCAACAACAACAAAAGGTGAAAATAATGAATTTATAATCAAATGAACTTAATGTAGTATTCATGACCCATGTTGAGATGTAGAATTTTTACACTGAAAAACTTGATCTTTTAAGGCACCTTTGTCTTAATTGGCCTTCTAACTAAAGTATAATTCATTAGGCTTGAGGCTTCATAAACTTCTACCACAAGGATGAAGCTTCCCTACCCCTCAGGATTTAATCCAAATGCCAAATACAACTTGGTATCACAATTCCTTATAATTAAAAAATTTTTTGTCATTGTTATATTGAATCTCCAACAAGAAATAGTGACTAAAAATATCTACTGTCAAAGATGAGGCGGCCTTTATAGATGGAATCAATCTACACAGAATCCAAACCAGAGAGCCAGAATTTTTGTGTATTGTCTGTAATAACATCTTAACAAAATGATCTGTCAATCACAATTCCTAATCTTTTAGTATCCTGAAAATGTAGTCAATTAATTAATAAAATTGAGTATTCACTATTTGTCTAACATCAGCCCAGGCTTCTTGTATAAAGAAATTTATGTAGATTCTTTCAAGGTGTAAGAAATGCAAAACGTATTAGATAATTCATTGTTTCTTCTAAATATTAAACTTACAAGTAGGTAGCCTTGTGTGACTGAATGGGTGCTCTAAAGAACTCATTCTCATATATATACACACACACATTGTGCCTCACCAAAAACAACACAACTTAATTCCTTGTTTAAATTCCAAGTAATAGAGAAGAGAAACATATTTTCAACTACTAGCCACTTAAATCTTGGAGTGAATTGGCTGATCAGATATTTCTCTGAGAAAAGGCTTAATAAGTGAGATCAAAGAGGCAATGAATTAGAAGAGGACAGAAGGAAAAGAATATAGAAAAGAAAGTGGAGTAATAAAATTAAATTTTGTGTAATAGAGTAACTCAGAATAGGCAATACCTTACTTAAAGCAATTTTATAAAATCAGGTTATGGGTAGAAGTCTACAGAACATATACAGTTGGTCAATCTATTATATATAGCTGTTCTAATGAAAATTGGAAGTTATTTTAGTTTTTTTTTAGACAGAGTCTCGCTCTGTCGCCAGGTGCCAGGCTGGAGTGCAGTGGTGCGATCTCAGCTCACTGTAACCTCCGCTTCCCGGGTTCAAGCAATTCTCCTGCCTCAGCCTCCCAAGTAGCTGGTACCACAGGCATGTGCCACCACACCCAGCTAATTTTTGTATTTTTTAGTAGAGGCGGGGTTTCACCATGGTCTCGATCTCTTGACCACGTGATCAGCTCGCCTTGGCCTCCCAAAGTGCTGCGATTACAGGCATGGGAAGTTATGTTTTTATTGGGATGGATGAAAGATGAAAAAGAAGAAAGCTTGGAACCGATTAGAAGAAACGATAAGAAGTAGTAGTGTAAATAACAGGTTTAATTCTGAGGGTAATGATGAAATGTAATCATTTCATTTAAAGAAACATAATATGAATATAGTTTATTATTTACTAGTGGTGATTCATCCATATGGTGACTTGGCAAACATTAAATCCCCAAATTTTTCACTTTGCTAAGGTAATATAAGAAAAATACCACAAGATAAAGGAATTAAGATTCTGCTGGATGTTTTAAAGTCATTAAGGAGCTTTCATATGGAAAGGCAAATAAGCTTTTCTGGATGCTCTACTGAAGGAAATTATAACCAGCAACAGGACCAGTTTGGACTCAGTGTAATAGTTTACTGAATATATTGGAGTAATCTTAAAAAAAGGAAAATAAAATTGAATATACAACCTTGAAAAGTAATTAATTTTATCTAAGTTTGCAGATAGAGACTAGAACACAATCAATGCTTAAATTTATAGTGGAGCATACTGGGACTTTAAAGGGAAAAAAAAAGATTAAAAATCTACCAGAAGTATAAACTGGATTTAAAAAAAAAAAAAAACAACTCCTCTCTACACAGGGAAACTTATTCAGGGCCCTCAGATCTAAGGGAGGCAAGTTCACCCTGGATGAGCAAACAATTTAAACAATACAGTGTCTTTAAAATATTAAGGCAGTGGTGTCAATTTGTTGTGAACAAATGAAAGTCCTAACTCCAACTTTCTTAAACAAGAAAAAGAATAAAGTAATAGGAGCTTAAAAAACCAAATGGAAGCCAGAAATTTAGGTTTAGAAAATAAGCAAAAATAAAATCAACTTCAAAAGGAGCAGGAAGAAAAATAGTATTTTAGTAGAATAGCATGGCTTGGACTCTAACAATATATGACATATTTCTCCAATCTTAGGCCACCATCATGGCTGCTGAATACTGTCACCATTTCTTCTAAAAATCGATTCTAATATAAGAGTGGTATATTGAACAGTAAAAAAAATCAAAACAATAAATTTCTATATAATAAGAGTTATACAGACTAAGGGGCATATCCAATCCTGCCCAAATAGGATGGAATCCTCAATACAATGGTGTCCAAATCAAGCTACACACATACCAGGCATGTGCATAATTATCCACTAAAAGATATCACAAACTTTACATAGATATATGTTTATATATATGTATGTATGTGTGTGTGTATATATATATAGATATATAGATATATAGATATATATAGATTATATAGATTATATAGAAAAAGAGAGAAAGAAGGCACAACACAGATATGAATGGATAGAGCATGTATTATAAAATACTAACAATCAAGAGAATCTAGGTGTGCAGAGTGTCTATATATATATATATATAGAAACTACAGGAAATTAGATTTTATATATATATATATATATATATATATATATATATATATATAAAATCTAATTTCCTTTAGTTTCTAATTTTGTGGTATGCTTTACAATGGATAAAACAGTGCAACAATTAACATGTATCAGAATGTTAAGGCCAAAGTGAGGTATTGGATTGTCTATGATGGAACGGTAAAGAATGAGACTCAAAATTGTTTTTGACACTTGTGACACCACCCTGGCAGATATAAAAATGTTGAAATTTAACAAGGCAAAGAGTTCCTTTTGGAAAAATATTGTTAGAGTGTTTTGACATTTTCTACTACCCACAATAAGGGGATGGTGTCAAGGAAGAGTATTCAATAAACCATTCTGAAAGTGATATGTGTCCCTTGGAAAAGCCTGTTTTTGCTTGAGAGGACTAAAAAAGAAACACTCACTGGAACAAATGAAGATAGCAGGGCAAGGAGAAAGGACAATAAAGGTAGAAGTTACGCTTTGGTCATTTAGCATTGTAAAGACTTACTACTTTTTACCATGAACCAATTGGCCAATACTGAATGTAACTGAAACAAAGCCAACTCAAAGGACTTTATCCATGTAGCAGAGCCAGGGTGAGGAGATATTTGAAGAAAGCCATGGGATATTATGCTGGTGACAGGAGCTACAGAGAACTTGAAAGTAAGGAATAATCTGATGTCAGCTAGAAAATTAACTTTTATTTTTAGTAAAGTAACATATGCACTAACTTGAAAAAATAAGAGAGTGATAAAATATTTATAACAACATAACAACAGCTGCTACCTATCCAACCATCATTTTATAGTGATTCTGCCTGAAGACAACAACTTACATGTCTTTTACAGTTGTTTGCCTCTGGTGTTACTCTCCATATTTTCCCCAACCTTTTATATTAATGGACTTCCTAATACTTAATTGCCTTATACTCTTGAATAAATCATATATGTATGTGACATACATACATATATATTCTCTACTATGCTCTAAATTCTATGTGATCAAAGACTGTATATGGTTTCACAAGTTATCTCCAAAATCTAGTGCAATGTGTAGAACACAAAAGACATTCTGTAAATATTTATCATATGAATAAATTAAAACAAAATTATTTACATATTATATTTGTCTTGTAAATATTGCAAGATCTTACACACATCATCGAATAAGCTAATAAAGAATGCCTTCAAAGTTGCTTACTGCTGTGGTTTGAATGTGTTCCCCAACAAGCATGTGTTGGAAACTGAATCCCCAATGTTGGGAACTGGAACCTGATGGGAAGTGTTTAGGACATGAGGACTCCACCTTCATGAATGGATTAATGTCAATTATAAAAGGGCTTGAAGCTGCAAGTTTGATCTCTTCCTCTCTCACACACATGTTCTCTTGCCCTTCTTCCTTCTGCCATGAGACACCACAAGAAGGCCCTCACCAGATGCTGGCACCTTGATATTGAACTTCCCAGCTTTCCAGAACTGTAAGAAATAAATTTTTTCTTTACAAATTACCTAGTCTCTGGTATTCTGTTTCAGCAGCACAAAAGGAACTAAGACACTTACTAAATTGCAACTAAATTAAGATTCTCAGCCTAAATACCCAGTAATCAAGAGTTCAGCATGCTGCAAATATTCAAGGCCTCTTTATAAATTTGCCACTGACTTTTATTATTCATCCACTTCATTTAAATATACATTAAGAACCTATAAGAGCCAAAAATCAGTCTTTTAAAAAAATATGATAAGCACCTAGCATAGGAAAAGCACAGATATAGAACAGAAAAGTTCTAGAATGTACCATTAAGTACCACTTGTTAGTTCTTACTAGGAGCTTTCTGTTTTTTTTTTTTTTTAAAGTACTAAATGCTTTGTTTAAAACAACTGGGAAATATGAAGAGCCTACAAAGAAAATTTAAAGTACCTATATCCCTAGTATTCAGAAGTAAGCTTTACTATTAAATAAGACTTTCTCTTTATTATTTTTATATGTATCATTAAATAAATATCTTACTACTCTTTGAATTTGAGATCAAGGTATAAATGTAATACTCTTAAGGTAAATATTTCCCTCATGATATTAAGTATTTATAGTAACATAATTTGTAATGGATGAACTATAACTCTCTGATCCTTCCCCTACTGTTAGACATAATGTTTTTTCTTTGTTTTCTTCATACAGAAAGCTCTAAAGAAGAATGGGCATGTTTGACTATACAGTTGAATATATTTTAGACTTTTTTCTGAGATATATTTTAAATACACCAGTGTGCATAAAACAATATAATTTCTCAACCTCTTTCACATTTTTAATTTTTTCTCTTTGTGAAGAATTCTCAATAATTTCTTTTAACTTATTCACTTTGCTATTTCTCTCTTCAACTGTATCTGTTCTGCTGTTATGCTCCATGTGATTTTAAATTTACATTATTTGTTTTCAATTCTAGAATTTCTCTACTGATGTTTTTCAGGCTTTTGCTTTTTAGTTTTATTTTGTTTAACATGTTAAATAAGCATAGTTGTTTCTTAGTCTATATCCAATCATTCCAATATTTAATGTCTATGTAGGGCTGATTCTGTTGTCTAGTGTTTCTGATGATTCTTATTTATAGTACCTCATTTCCTTGTAGCTTTTCATATTCAATGGTAAATAATGTGTAGTATTTCTTTGAATTTTAGGACAAAGTGAATTCACTAGAGAATTTCTTTGCATTTGTTTAGGTCAGGTGTCCAAATGCACTATCAATCATAGACTACTTTAAATTAATATACTTAAAGTGTCTTTCCTTCCATTGATGGTTTTGTTAAAAAAAAAAAGGCAATAAAAAATGTAAAATTTTCAATACAGACCAGACAATGTGAATTTGAATTGCAAATTCATTCTAGGCTCAGTTTTTGGTTACAATTTCTGAGGTACTTTTCTTAAGCCCCTGTCATGTTCAGCCCTGAGGTATCCTTCTTTTCAGTTTCCAGTCTTCTGGAAATGGGAGTTTATATGGAGATGGGGTAACCGGAATAGAAGAGTGACTAATATTTTCTCATATATTTCAATAGAATGTAATCAAAAAGGAAATATGAAATAGGCATTCAATAAAATATATATTCATAACGATTAATATTAATTAATTTCCTGCCATTATAAAGACAGTATTAAAATGATTTCATTGGGAGAAAGTAGGGAGCAAACATTCTCAATAGAAACTTTCTTGGTTAACTAAGATAATGATTTAAAATAATAAGTAAATTCACCTAATAGAACTCTAAATTTAAGAAATTAACATATTTACTACGGGAATAAATATATTGAATAAAGAATTTTTATATATTTATGTTTATTTACTTAGATTCTGAATTGGATATTCTAATGAAATTACTTCACCTAAAGATGGCCCTTTCCATCAGAGGGTTTAAAAATATTTTTTTTAAATGACAGTAACGTAATGTTTTACAAGTAACCTTTCTGTGTCAATCTATTTCTGCTGAAAGCAAGACACATGCTATAAAAAAATTAAGAATCAACAATGCAAAGGTTTTTAAGTATTTTCATTTTTCCGATTTAGTCTAAAATACGGGTATTTAGCAGCACAGATGGCTCAAAAGGGTAAATATTTGTAGCTTAACATTTTAAATAGAGACTATACCCTTTACAATAAAGTAACTTTATAATAGAATGACTTCTGTGACAACAGACTGTTCTTATGTAACTATTTTGGGGTAGGACGAAAGTCTGCTTTGGTTTAACATTTTAAACTAAAACAGAAAAGGCAGTTTTAAATTAACAGTGTTTTAATTTCTAACTTGAATTTTAGGTTACTCTTTTGGGGTAATGTTCAAGAATGTAGAAAACCTAACGACTGGTTTCCTATCACCACTACTGCACCAATGTACCTTTCAAAATTTGCTGTAGCCTTGAGAGTGAGCTCTATTTTATAGGCAAATTTCACTATTTTGCATGTTCCCTAGAGGATTATGAGTCATTTGGCTACGGTGAGGGCAGCCAAAGAGTTCTAATTATACTTTGGGGTAAAGTGACAGCAAATTCAGAGAACAGTTCTCAAGTTTGTGACTTGTTCTGACTTGAGTAAGAACAGAATACTGTGCTGTCATCCAAAGAATTTAATGAATTGCTTTTTTGTACTATGGCAGATCAACATATTCAGTTAAGGTCATTTCTAGCATACCACATCTAAAAAGTCTGAATATAACACACATTTTTTAAATACTTGCTTCAGCACATTGTTGGCTAGTTGGAAACTACAAGAATTTATGAAGGCTGTCAGTAAAAAAGAATCATAAATCCAAAAAGGGCAAGAGTTCTGGGGCCAGTATATGCTGGACTCTGGTGGTATCAGCTGATGTACAGCCTACAGCCTTGGTATAAAAGAGCCCAGTGCTTAAAAGCCAGGAATTCAGAGTTTAATCTGGATGTGAAGTCATATCATATAAAATTCAGACACAGTCAAGAACACCCAAAAGGATAAACTAAGAAAAACAATTAAAATTCCAAAAAGGGAGCTGAAAGAGATAACACGCCTGTCTACTTTGGATTGGGTAGTATATGAAAATTAAAAAAGAAAGAAAGAAAAATGGAGGGACTCCCCTGAGATTTAGTAACCACAAACCCATACTTGTGCAGGGTTATGGCCTGAATCCACATCACCCCAAAATTGAAAGTGGTTCCACACTGACAGTATCCCATGTGCATGGGAGAATCAGATTTCTCCGTGAATGAATAAACTCCATTCATTCAAAAAGCCTGGAGTGGGGGGAAAAGAAAGGGGAAGGGAGAAACGGAAGAGGAAGGGGGAAAGGAAAGGGGATACTACCACCAAGAGTATATGGAGAAACTGCAGAACCAGACCTAAAAATACTTAAGTATTAGAATTATTAGAAAACATTAATATATTCAATATCTATAGAAATGTACAAAATATAAGACAACTTACTAGTCAGATTTGAAAATAACCAACCACAGTTCCCATGAATGAAAAATATAATAATTTTAGGACTGGGGAAACAAACTTAGAAGACTGTAGGAGATCAGATACAGATGAAAGGAAAATTCATAAACGGAAGACAGGTCTCAAGAAGTGACACAGAATTCAGCAAAGAGAGTAAAAAGAAAGAAAATAAATAGAGGTTAAGCGATGTGGAGAATGGTTGAGATAATTCAAAACATTGTAGAAGTTCCAGAAGAGGATCGCCCAGAAAATGGTTTTGTATGGGCTCCAGAAATTTCTTTATAATTAGAAAGCACGCAGGCAAAAAGATGGTCAAAATAAAAAATTCACAATGGAAATCTAACTCTGTAGTACTTAACTTCTATAGATTATCAAATTGTAGGTGACCAAAATAAAATTTTAACTATGCAAAACACTAAAACAATCTTCAATGATTCTCTATTATGGAAATAAGCCTGCCAAATGCACTCAAATTTAATAATCGAACAAATGACATGAAAAACTTGCATGAACAATAGGGACTAAGAATTAACAAAACAAAAATGTAACCTTTAGTGGTCATTTACAGTCAAAAATCCAGAATATAGTAGATCTTTGTTCCATTGATACTCCATCCAACTAACTTTCTTAAGTTGAAAATAATACCTTAACCATTACCATAAAAAGCCATTAGCTTCTTCAGGCACCATCCAAATAGCTGTGTAACCTTTAGCAAAGTATCAAATTTTGTTGACCTTTAGTTCCTTGTCTATAAAATGGAAAGATCATCATCATATATCTTAAGATTGCTATAAGTATTAAGACATAAAAGGAATGTCTGTAACATAGCAAGTATGCAGAAAATATTACTTATCTTTCTCTATGCTTCCATAGTACACTCTCTGCCACTTATCATAAACTTAAATTTCTTCTGGAGAGTCTGTTGAAGACCAGATCTCCAGAAATATGCTATAATGACAAAATCACATTTGAATAAATATGAAAGTAAAATCATATTTGAATAACTGTAAAATTTGGCTGCATCAGAGGTTCTCAAACTTTCTCAGTTCAAGGTGCTCTGAGTGTCTCAATTTTTTCATGGCACCTGGTAAAAGAAGTATCTAATACTTCTGTTTCTTAAGTAGTTAGGTCCAAACAACTTAAGTTTATAACCTAACAAATTAGTAGCTGTTAGATAAAAATTGAAAGTAAAAATATTTTAATTTTAAATAACTGTTAATCGTAACTATAATTACCTACTAATGGGATGGGTACAACTATCGGGCCCTGTACATATTCTAAAACCTTTGAATTGTATTGGATACTGCTGCCCTCAATTCCTCTTCCACATTAATTTTCTTGTAATTATTGCTTTTTCTCACAGTTAACTGTGGAAAACCCAGCTTCATAAAGATGTGACATCATCAAAGGTACAATCTAACTCTGAAACTGTGAACTACCTTGAGATAGTAGTTTATATAGTATCTGACAGATGTTGCTGGTTTCTCTGAATATTTAAAAATATCCTATGGTATCCCTAAGAGTTTTCTATGGCATACTGGTGCACCCTGGTGCACAGTCTGGGAAGTGTAGGTCTTAATTATGGCTTTTGTAGAAAATAGCTACTAAGACTTGTTGGTTTTCATATATTTTAATAATGTGTTTCACTCAATTTCTATATCACATCTCCAATCACTTGTCACATTTAGAATTCATGTTGAACATTAGTGTCCCTTCAGCTAGACAGCTTGCCTAACACAATACTGAACATAGTAAATAGTGAATTTCAATGTTAAATATAAATAACTGTTGAGCTGAATTAACAACTTCAGACTTTATAAGTGTATATGAGTCCTTATCCTTTATGTTATACCTTTAAAACTAAGTTATTTTCAGCTATAATATAAAATATTCACTTACTGAGTCAATATGAATTACGGTTTTCAGAAATCATCAATTATCATTTATTCATTTATATGGAGGCTATGTTAATGTTTGCTATGATTATGACCCTGCATTATAGTTCAGACTTTACCCAGAAGACTGGGGAAATATCCACATAAAAAATACTTTAACTGAACACCTAACTGCCAACAAAGATAAACAGAATGAATTCATAGCTTTCAGAGAACTTAGGGAGATACAAATTAAGTAAGGGAGGAAATAAGTGAATATAATAACTTTAGGTCAACAAGGTAGTGATAGGGATTTTAACATTCAAGAGCCAAACCAGTAAAAAATCAGAGAAAAACACTGCAGGTAGAGGCCAGCAATAACTGAAAGGCACCAAAATGGTAGGGAGCTTGGTTTATTCTTGCAATAAAAAAAGCATAGCTTCCTACATAGTTGTATGAAGAGAGTAAGGTGGAAAAAAAAGATAATGAGATGAGATTGAAGAGAAGGTCAGGAACCAAGGTCTAGTAGATAAACTGGATTTCATTCTAAATGTCATAAGAGAGCCACTAAGGTTTTAAGAAGAGAAATGCTATGATCTGATTTACTACTAACAAAAGGTTTCTCTGGCTGCTGTATAGAGAATGGATTAGAAGATGACAGGAGTAGAAACAGATATTTAGAAATACTGCAACAGTTCAAGTTAGAGATGATGTTGGCCTAAACCAGGGTGATGGTAGAACAGATAATATAGTTGGATTTGATATTATTTTGGAGGAGGAGCTAATGGGATTTGGTAATGGGCTAGACTGAAGGGGGGGTGGGGTGGTGGTGGTAGGGGGGTGGTGGTGGTAGTAAAGGAAAAAGACCAAAAAACTAGAAATATTTCCCAGGTTTGGGATTCAGCTACACTATCCTTGGAAATTTTCATCCAAAATACTTTCTAAACTATGTCTGTTCTGAGCACGAGACTTAATAGATTATTTCAGTCTTCACAAAACTTTACCTTTAATTCTGGTATAGTTACTTCTGCCTTAATTATATAGAAATTAGAGTGCTTATTTGATAGATATGTGCCTTCCCCACTAGACTATAAACCCCAAGAAATCAGGACTTATGTTAGTCTTTGATCAATAACATAAGTGTTCAAAAATTTTAGTCTATCAGTAAATAAAGGAATATTTAGAAAGACATAAAGTGGATAATCAGTAGATCAATAGCAACATAACGAAGAGAAACTAGCATAAGAAATGGAAGTTTAAAATTGAGTGAAAATTAGCATTTGGAATCAATATTCATATATTTTATTGGATTTATATAAATATATATTCATTCTCATCTTACCTGAAAATGGCTCTTAAGCTAAGGGAAGGAATATATATTATGAATTCTAATAAGAAATGTCAGGTATCTGTATTAGTCTCTTTTCACACTGCTATAAAGACATATTCGAGACAAGGTAATTTACAAAAAAAAAAAAAGAAATTTAATTGACTCACATTTCTGCGTGACTGGGGAAGCCTCAAGAAACATACAATCATGGTGGGGGTGGCAAACACGTCTTACATACCGACAGGCAAGAGAGACCCAGCACAAACAGAGAAAACTGCCTTAAACCATCAGATCTCATGAGAATTCACTCACTATCATAAGAATAGCATGAGGAAACTGCCCCCATGAGCCAATCACCTCCCTCCCTCAACATGTGGAGATTACAGTCCCTCTCTTGACTCATGGGGATCACAATTCGAGATGAGATTTGGGTTGAGACACACAGTCAAACTGTATCATTCTGCCTCTGGCCCCTCCCAAATCCCATGTCTTTTCACATTTCAAAATGAATCATGCCTTCCCAACAGTCCCCCAAAGTCTTAACTCATTTCAGCATTAACTAAAAAGTCTAAAGTCCAAAGAGTCATCAAGTCCCTTCTGCCTATGAACCAGTAAAATAAAAAACCAACACGGTGGCTCACACCTATAATCCCAGTCCTTTGGGAGGCTGAGGTGGGCGGATCACAAGGTAAGGAGTTCTAGACCAGCCTGGCCAATGTAGTAAAACCCTGTCTCTACTAAAAATACAAAAATTAGCTGGGCGTGGTGGCATGTGCCTGTAGTCCCAGCTACTCCGGAGGCTGAAGCAGGAAAATTGCTTGAACCAGGGAGGTGGAGGTGGCAGTAAGCCGAGATTGTGCCACTGCACTGCAGCCTGGGCAACAGAGCAAGACTCCATCTAAAAACAAGGTAGTTGCTTTTAAGCTACAGTGGGGGTACAGCCATTGGGTAAATACACCAATTTCAAATGGGAGAAAGTGGCCAAAACAAAGGGGCTACAGGCTCATCCAAGTTCCAAATCCATCAGGGCAGTCATTCAATCTGAAAGCTCCAAAATGATCTCCTTTGACTCCAAATCTCAGATCCAGGGCATGCTCATGCATGGGGTGGGCTCCCATGGCCTTGCGCAGCTCCAAGGAATGGGTTGGCATTGAGTACCTGTGCTTTTCCAGTATCATGGTACAAGTTGTCAGTGTTCTATCATTCTGAGGTCTGGAGGATGGTAGCCCTCATCTCCCATAGCTCCACTAGGCAGTCCCAGTGGGGACTCTGTGTGGAGGCTCCAAAATCACATTTCCTTTCTGCATTGCCCTTGTAGAACTTCTCCATGATGGCTCTGCCCCTATAGCAGACTTCTACCTGGACATCCAGGTGTTTCTATACATCCTATGAAATCTAGGCAGAGGTTCCTAAAACTCAATTCTTGACTTCTGTGCACCCACATGCCCACCACCACATGGAAGCCACCAGGGCTTGCACTCTCTGAAGCAATGGCCCAAACTGTACCTTGGCCCCTTTTAGCCATGGCTGAAGCTGAAGTAGCTAGAACACAAGGAACCTAGTCCCCATGCTGCACAGAGCAGGGACCGCAGCCCACAAAATCATTTCTTCTTCCTAGGCCTCTGGGCCTTTGATGAGAGAGGTGACCACCAAGATCTCTTACATGTCCTGGTGACATTTTCCCCATTGTCTTGGCTATTAACATTGAGCTCCTCATTACTCAGGAAAATTTCAGCAACAGGCTTGAATTTCTCCCCATAAAATAGCTTTTTCTTTTCTATCACATTGTCAGGCTACAAATTTTCCAAACTTTTATGCTCTGCTTCTCTTTCAAACATGAGTTCAAATTTGAGAAAATCTATCTTAAGTTCAAAGTTCCACAGATTCCTAGGGCAGGAACAAAATGCCACTAGTCTCTGCTAAAGCATAGCAAGAGTGACCTTTGCTCCAGTTCCCAAGAAGTTCCTCATCTCCATCTAAGATCACTTCAACCTGGACGTTACTGTCTACTTCACTGCATTTTAGTAAAAACCAATCAACAAGTCTCCAGGAAGTTCCAAACTTTCTCACATTTTCTTGTCTTCTTTTGAGCCCTCCAAATGATTCTAATCTCTGCCTGGTACTCAGTTCCAAAGTCACAAACACTCTTTTTGCTATCTTTATAGCAAAAAAGTACCTCATTCTCCACTTTACCAGTTTACTCTATTAGTCTGTTCTCACACTGCTATAAAGAACTGTCTGAGACTGAGTAATTTATATAGAAAAGAGGTTTAACTGACTCACATGTTTGTGTGGCTAGGGAGGCCTGAAGAAACTTAAAATCATGGCAAAAGGGGAAGCAGGCTTGTCTTACATGGCAGCAGGCTAAAGAGAGCCAGCAAGAGCAGGGAAAACTGCCTTATCAAACCATCAGATCTTGTGAGAAATAACTATCATGAGAACAGCATAGGGGAAACCACCTCCATGATCCAATCACCTCCCTCCCTTGACACATGAAGATTACAGGACCTTCCCTTGATGCATGGAGATTACAATTTGAGGTAAGATTTGGGTGGAGGCGCAGAGCCAATCCATATCAGTGTCTGATCCTGAAAACATGTATTCCACATATATTTACTGAATATTCAATACCTAAAAGAAAATATGTAGTGTGTTCAAAATTAAACCATTAAATATTCCTCTCAAGGAGCTTTCAATTAGTCGATAAGTATTATTATTTGTATATTTGAATCAGTACTATTTAGTACAACTTAGCTAAAACGCATCTGCCCACAGATCAAGATGCCTTGATATTAGTTTTTTAAAAAAACTACTTATAACTATTTTAATACTACTTTTCTTAATTTAAGCTTTGTGGCCCTTCATGTTTTACAATTAAGCACTGGCATATTAACTTTTTTGTCTATCCACATATCACCCTACCCCAACATTAAAAAAAAAAATTCCAGAACTTTTTTTCCTAACCAAGATGGAATAAAGATACTGGATTTTCCCTATTTTCTAAAACACCTAAAAAAAGTCAGAGAAAAAATATATATCTCTCTCAACAGTTTGGTATTCAAATGATAAAACTCAAGAGTAAAGATAGTGATTCTAGAGAGACAGAAGTGAGCCTGATTTTCAAAGGCTTGAGTGAGATTCCAGAAGGCTGGCACAAAAGGGAGAACCCAGGTAGAGCATATAGCAGACTCAGAGGACACTGCATCCACAGAAACCACATTTAAGCACAAGCCTAAATCCTATGATGAATTTCTAGTAACTTCTTTTATCAAAATACCTTAGCTCCTTTCATAGTCTCCCTTGGTGCAGCCAGCTAAATAAATCTAACTTTGACTACTACAATACAGTATATTCTTACCATATTATATAAAGTTGTTGTTGTTTCCATTAATTTTACTAAGAGTAGACAAAGTGTATGGCTATCCTGATTATCACTGCCTTGTAGAATTTGATAAATGAAAGTCCTGGCAAAATACTGAATGAGTTTTCACTACTTTATATAATCTTGTTGGGAGATTAGACCAGAACTAGTGCATTTAAAAATTCTTCTACCAGGATCCATGGTTCCACACAAAAAATGGGAATTACTATTCTTCTTTCTGACAACCCATTGATTATCAGTGCCCACAAAAGTCATAACCTTTGTTTTCAATGTATTTCACCTGCACTGTTGATACTGTTGCTAAATTAATCTATTTTAAATTAAATACAAATTGAATCATATTAAACTTTTTTCAAATTCTCATATGAAGTTAACATATATACAAAAAATAATAATCTCTGATGTTATGTTTGATAGATTTTTACAATTTTATATAATTGTGAAATTACCACCCAAGCAACATATAGACTATTTCCATTATCTCAGAAAGATCTCACATTTGCCTTTCTAGTAAATTCCCTCTACCTCAGGCAACTACGTGTAGATGTCTTTCACTAAAACTTGATTATATAATCTTTGAATTATGATTTATCCAGCTTGTTTTGCATTTTAGAGTGAAACTGAAACTTTCTACACACAAACCAGATATTCAAACATGACTTTTGGACAGATAGAGGCTGAGCATCCCTTATCTGAAATACTTTGGACTAGAAGTTTTAGAATTTCAACTTTTTTGGATATTGGAATATATGCATATATATAATGAGATATCATGGGAATACATATTAGTCCGTTTTCATACTGCTGATAAAGATATAAAAGCCTGGGCAATTTACAAAAGAAAGAAGTTTAATGGGCTTACAGATTGATGTAGCTGAGGAGGCCTCAGAATCGTGGTGGAAGGCAAGGAGGAGCAAGCCACGTCTTATACATAGATTGGAGCAGGCAAAGAGAGAGCTTGTGCAGAAAAACTCCTGTTTTTAAAAGCAACAGATCTCCTGAGGCTTATTCACTATCACGAGAACAGCAACAGCATGGGAAAGGCTCACACCCATGATTCAATTACCTCCCACCAGGTTCCTCCCACGATATGTGGAAAATGAGAGAGTTACAATTCAAGATGAAATTTGGTTGATGACACAACCAAACCATATCATTTCACCCCTGGCCCTCTGAAATCTCATGTCCTCACATTTCAAAACCAATAATGCCCTCCCAATAGCCCCCACAAAGTCTTAACTCATTTCAGCATTAACTCAAAAGTCCACAGCACAAAGTCTCATCTGAGACAAGGCAAGTCCCTTCCACCTACGAGCCAGTACAATCAAAAGCAACGTAGTTAACTTCCTAGATACAACTGGGGTACAGGTATTGGGTAAATACAGCCATTCCAAATTGGGAGAAATTGGCCAAAACAAAGGGGCTAACGACCACAAGTAAGTCTGAAATCCAGTAGGTCAGTCAAATATTAAAGATCCAAAATGACCACCTTTGACTCCAGGTCACGCTGACCCAAGAGGTGGGTTCCTATGGTCTTGGGCAGCTCCACCCCTGTGGCTTTGCAGGTACAGTCTCCCTCCTGGCTGCTATCATGGACTGGCGTTGAGTGTGTGCAGCTTTTCCAGGTGTATGGTACAAGCCATCAGTTTATCTAGCATTCTGACGTCTAGAGGACAGTGGCCCTCTTCTTACAGCTCCACTAGGTGGTGCCACAGTAGGGACTCTGTGTGGAGGCCCCAACCCAGCATTTCCCTTCTGCACTGCCCTAGCAGAGGTTCTCCATGAGAGCCCCACACCTGCAGCAAACTTCCGCTTGGAATTCCAGGTGTTTCCATTCAACCTCTGAAATCTAAGCAGAGGTTCCCAAACCTCAATTCTTGACTTCTGTGCACTTGCAGGCTCAACATCATGTGGAAGCTGCCAAGGCTTGGGGCTTGCACCCTCAGAAGCCACAACCTGAGCTGTATCTTGGCTCCTTTTAGTCATCGCTAAAGCGGTGGAATGCAGGGCACCAAGTCCCTAGACTGCACACAGCACAGGGACCCTGGACCCAGACCACAAAACCATTTTTTCCTCCTATGCCTCTGGGCCTGTGATGGGAGAGGCTGCCTTGAAGACCTCTGACATGCCCTGGTGAAACTTTCCCCATTGTCCTGGGGATTAACATTTGGCTCCTTGTTACTTATGAAAATATCTGCAGCCAGCTTGAATTTCTCCTCAGAAAATAGGATTTTCTTTTCTATAGCAGTCAGGCTGCAAATTTTCCAAACATTTATGCTCTGTTTCCCGTTTGAAACAGAATGCCTTTAGCAGCATCAAAGTCACCTCTTGAATGCTTTACTGCTTAGAAATCTCTTCTGCCAGATACCCCAAATTATCTTTCTCAACTTCAAAGTTCCACAAATCTATAGGGCAGGGGCAAAATGCCACCAGTCCCTTTGCTAAAACATGACAAGTGTCTCTTACACCCTCCCAAGACAAAACCAGGAAGAACCTGAATCCCTGAGTAGACCAATAACAAGGTCTGAAGTTGAGGCAGCAATTAATATCCTACCAATGAAAAAAAGTCCAGGACCAGACAGGTTCACAACCAAATTCTACGAGATGTACAAAAAGGAGCTGGCACCATTCCTTCTGAAACTATTCCAAATGATACAAAAAGAAGGAATCATCCCTAACTCATATTATGAGACCAACATCATCCTGATACCAAAACCTGGGAGAGTCACAACTAAATAAGAAAATTTCAGGCCAATATCCATGATGAACGTTGATGCGAAAATCTTCCATAAAATACTGGCAAACCAAATCCAACAGCACATCAAAAAGCTTATCCATCACAAGCAAGTCAGCTTCATCCCGGGAATGCAAGGCTGGTTCAATATACATAAATCTATAAACGTAATCCATCACATAAACAGAACCAAAGACAAAAACCACATGATTATCTGAATAGATGCAGAGAAGGCATTCAACAAAATTCAACAGCACTTTATGCCAACAACTCTCAATAAACTAGGTATCAACGGAATGTATCTCAAAATAATATAAGCTATTTTTGACAAATCCTCACAGTAAATATCATACTGAATGGGCAAAAACTGGACACATTCCCTTTGAAAACTGGCACTAGATAAGGGTGCCCTTTCTCACTACTCCTATTTAACATAGTTTCGGAAGTTCTGGCCAGAGCAATCAGACAAGGCAAAGAAATAAAGGATATTCAATTAGGAAAAGAGGAAGTCAAATAGTCTCTATTTGCAGATGATATGATTGTATATTTAGAAGAACCCATCGTCTCAGCCCAAAATCTCCTTAAGCTTATAAGCAACTTCAGCAAAGTCTCAGGATACAAAATCAATGTGCAAAAATCACAAGCATTTCTATACACCAATAACAGAGAGACAAATCATGAGCGAACTACCATTTACAATTGCTACAAAGAGAATAAAATACCTAGGAATACAACTAACAAGGGATGTGAAGGACCACTTCAAGGAGGACTACCAACCACTGCTCACGGAAATAAGAAAAGACAAAAACAGATGGAAAAATATTCCATGCTCATGGTTAGGAAGAATCAATATTGTGAAAATGGCCATACTGCCCAAAGTAATTTATAGATTCAATGCTATCCCCATCAGGATACCACTGACCTTCTTCACAGAACTGGAAAAAACCACCTTAAACTTCATATGGAACGAAAAAAGAGCCTGCACGGCCAAGACAATCCTAAGCAAAAAAAAAAAACAAAAACAAAGCTGGAGGCATCACGCTACCTGACTTCAAACTATATTACAAGGCTACAGTAATAGAAACAGCATGGTCTGCCATGAAAACAGAGATATAGACCAAGGGAACAGAACAGAGGCCTTGGAGGCAATGTCACACATCTACAACCATCTGATCTTTGACAAACGTCACAGAAACAAGCAATGGGGAAAGGATTCCCTGTTTAATAAATAGTGTTCGGAAAACTGACTAGCCATGTGCAGAAAGTTGAAACTGGACCCCTTCCTGACACCTTACACTAAAATTAATTCCAGATGGATTAAAGAGTTAAACATAAGACCTAACACCATACAAACCCTAGAGGGAAACCTAGGCAAAACCATTCAGGACATAGGCATAGGCAAGGACTTCATGACTAAAATACCAAAAGCAATGGCAGTAAAAGCCAAAATAGACAAATGAGATCTAATTAAACTTAAAAGCTTCTGCACAGCAAAAGAAACAATTATTAGAGTGAACTGGCAACCAACAGAATGGGAAAACATTTTTGTAATCTACACAACTGACAAAGGGCTAATATCCAGAATCTACAAAGAACTTAATCAAATTTACAAGGAAAAAAAAAAACACCATCATAAAGTGGGCAAAGGATATGAAAAGACACTTCTCAAAAGAAGACCTTTATGCAGACGAAATACATATGAAAAAATGCTCATCATCACTGGTCATTAGAGAAATGCAATCCAAAACCACATTGAGATACCATCTCATGCCAGTTAGAATGGCGATCATTAAAAAATGTAGAGATAACAGATGCTGGAAAGGATGTAGAGAAATAGGAACACTTTTACACTGTTGGTGGGAGTGTAAATTAGTTCAACCATTGTGGAAGACAGTGTGGCGATTCCTCAAGGATCTAGAAATAGAAATACCATTTGACCCAGCAATCCCATTACTGGGTATATACCCAAAGGATTATAAA
>CAUYLG010029002.1:0-46535 GCA_963573385.1 Cacajao melanocephalus
ATGGACCTACTTTCTGTCTCATAAACTTTAGAAAATGAAATAAGATCATTTATTATGGGGTGGTGTTTGTGTACTTTATCATCTATGTTGGTAATGTTAATAATCACATAATTAATAGCAGATTATTATTTTTGAAATAATGATCTGTTATTAGTGCTCTCTCGCCCAGGCTGGGGTACCGTGGTGTCATCTTGGCTCACTGCAACCTGCACCTCCCAGATTCAAACCATCCACCTGCCTCATCCTCCCTAGTAGCTTGGACTACAGGCATGTGCCACCACCCCCAGCTAATTTTTGTATTTTTAGTAGAAATGGGATTTCACCATCTTGGCCAGGCTAGTCTCAAACTCCTGACCTCAGGTGATCCACCTGTCTCAGCTCCCAAAGTGCTGGGAATACAGAGATAAGCCACTGTGCCTAGCCGGCAAATTATTGTTATTTATAACTCTTCAATCCAAATCATCAGTGTCTATGTTGTTTCCTCAACTATAGAATGATGATAATAATAGTACCTTCCTTGTAAGATAGTTGAGAGGTTGTTAATGTCCATATAGTACTGAATGATGCTTCAAACATATGTACCCCATTTTTATATTTCTGTCAATAATCGTACATATCATTTACTGTGCTCTTGCTATATGCTACACATATTTCATTTAGGCCTCACTGTTTCCCTGATGTAGGCATTAGTATCCTTATTTTGCAAATGAGAAAACAGTCTGTATCTGGTACACCATGCTGCTATTCTTTATCTATTTGAATCTCAAGCAAAACTACTTGATAATTGAAAATAAAATAAGCCTTTTTCTAGGTAAGGAGTCTGATACTGGGTTTAAAAAAACACTCATTTAATCCTGGGGCTGCTGCATGACTCCCGCTGCCGTATCCTGCTGTGAACAAAGGCACGTGAGATGGTGAGATGTCCCCTTGCCAGTGGCGGTTTGGTAAGAAAGGAAAGTGCCGTACTTCTTTGTTTCTTGCAAGTATGTATAGGTAAGAGGGAGAGGCTGAACATGAAGGTGCTGGGACAGCCCACCAGGTATCTCATGAGACTTTGCAAAGGAAAAGGAGGTGAGTGATAGCTCAGGGTTCAATAGGATAGAAGGAAAAGCCGGGCCATGGAGTTCCTCAGACCTGCTTTCTAACTGCAACTCTACCACCTAGGCAAGTCATTGAACTTTTCTGAGCTCAGTCCTTTCATTTATAAAGTGGGGTGATAATGCTCACATGCCAAGGGTGCAAAGGAATTGAAAGATAAAATATGTAATTAAGCACCTGTTGTGACATCTGTCAGGGACACCAATAAAGTTAGTCTTCCTGTTTACTTCTGTTCTTTGTGGTTCTCCAAGATCACACCCTTCATCAACATTTACCCTCACTCCCCCACCCCATGTCCAATACTGAAAACTGGAGGAACTATTCATCTAAAGTTCTAATTTTGAAACTTCAACCCAAAGCAAGTACCATTAGGATCTCTGGAAACTTACCCCGAAATAAGGGGTTTGAATGGCACAAAAAAGTTTTATAGATAGACAATGCAGATGATTTAATGGGGTTATGATAGAAACAAGAAAGGAAAATAAACCTATGCCTTAAATTCTACCATCCCAGGTCTATATTTTAGCTTGAAAATTGAGATTCCTGTTAAACAATGACATTTGCACCAAGAAGTAGAGGAGTTGGTTGAAGGATAGGGTAATGCCAGGAGGAATTGGGAATTTGAGAATCAAGTCAAAGGACTGAAATATGCAGAACACTAAGGGCACCTCAGGGCTCTGCCAAGGACAGGGAGAAGCTTTGAATTTGCAGCACCACCCTAATTTAACGAGCTACCTCAGCACGTGGTGGAGCCTTGGAAAACAGATGTCACAAACTCTTATTAAATTGTCGAACACTTTTCCAGCATTTCCTCTCCCATCATAGCTGATTATCAAGATATATAGACACACACATGCATACACATAAATACCTTGATAAGTTACTACAAAAAGCAGAAAAATGTCTGACAGTTTAATGAGATTTGGGTGAAAGAAAATTCTATATTTTAATGTTTTCCAGGCACTAGAAATAATTCATCAATGTTTCCAAGACGCATTCAGCTTGGCTGCATTTCTTAAAATATTTTCATAAATTTTGAGGAGAAAATACCATTATTAGACACTAAAAAGGTTGAAGTCTAATAGGTTAGCCGCTTCACCTTCCTTCACTCAGCTCAGCATTCATTCATCTGGCTCCTTCCTACTGGTTATCATCCACACACCCCAGATGATGTTTCCTTCATAGGGACTGGCTTTAAGATACATTGAGGTGACAGCAGGTGGTTTGTAGAGTGGTCGTTTTAGGATATCCTATTCAAGGATATCTGAGGAAGTGTGGACCAATTTTATTTATTTATTTATTTTGAGACGAAGTCTCCCTTTGTTGCCAGGCTGGAGTGCAGTGGTGGGATCTCAGCTCACTGCAACTTCCGTCTCCCAGGTTCAAACGATTCTCCTGCCTCAGCCTCCCAAGTAGCTGGGACCACAAGCGTGTGCCACCATGCCCAGCTAATTTTTGTATTTTTAGTAGGGAGGGGGTTTCACCATGTTGGCCAGAATGGTCTCGATCTCCTGACCTCATGATCAACCCGCCTCAGCCTCTAGAAGTGCTGGGACTACAAGCATGAGGCACCACGCCTGGCCTAATTTATTAATGAATAACAATGAAGGGGTTTCCACCAGCAAGCAACATAATTTTTTACAATGATGATGCTGCAGTAGAAAGAGTGTCTAGTCAGAGACTGGACAAATCAATTTGCAGATGATTTTTAGGAAAGAAAATCATTGCCACAGTAAATTGTAATTGATAACTTCTAGAGCCACTTTAAGTACTTCTATTTTAGGACTCTGAGGGGGAAGAAAGAACACGTTCTGCAAAGCCATAAGCAAAGTGATTCGTTCCAAGCCCCGAATTCAAGCAGTTTGAGAGATAAAAAGAGCCATTGTAAATGTGGATATGGAATATGTGCTAGGCAAATCTCTTTCACATACATGTGGGGAGGTGATGAAATTATAATATGAAATAGGCATTAAGATATTGTATATTTCAGAGGAGATTGAGGATTGGAAGCTGAAGAAGTACTCTAAATCAGCTTGTGTACTTCAGAGCTGAGATAGCTCATTGGGTTCTAAATTCTGTGATCTTGTTGGTTTCTCTTGGATCAATTATGAAGGCAAAACATCAATAAACGTTATAACAAACTGGATGAGGGAGACCATTGAGAAAGACTAACAACACCTCCAAAGTTCTGAGTGAGTTTAAAAAGAAGAATGATGAAAACTTGGATAGAAATGGGAAAGGGAGTAGAGGAATTTGTTTTGCTTGGAACTTATTAATGTTGGGACTAATTATATTTGAAAACGACAGTGGTCATTGAGAAAACAAAATCACCAAAGCAATTTTGGAATAAGAGCCAACATTTAATACTTACCAGACAACTATTCTAAGTATTTTAATATATTTGCTCATAGCAACTCCAAAAAGCAGGTAGTATTAACAGAGAAAATGAAGCTTAGAGAGGTTAAATAGCTGGTCCAAGGCCACACAGCTAATCAGTGGAAGAATTGGGACTTAGACCCAGAGGTCTAGCTCTGAAGTCCATACTTTTAGCCATTACACTACAATGAAAAGAACTTTAGAAGATATACACAGAAAACACTAGGCACATAGATTAGGAGTTCCTGGGATGCTCTGGGCAGTTAAAGGAACTCTTCTCAGAAGAAGTAAAGCTTGAATGAGACTGATAGTCTAAGCTACTTCTCACATATTGGTGTATGATGTTGTGTCCAGTGCATTCTTTTTCCCATAGAAAAAAAATCAGATGAAGAAAAAGAAAATTGAGAACTATATAAAAGTGTGTAACATATCTCATCTCCCAAAAGATCCTTTTGGTAGTATTAATTTTTATCTGCTCCAAATAACTCCATTATTTGGAGTTAAGAGCCAATTAATTCAACCACATAACAAATCTACCCTGTATATTTGTTTATCTTTCAAATCTGTGTTCTAATTGAAAAAAATATATATTTAACAGAATGAAGTGATCAGCTAAGACAATGGCAAAGCCATAAACAAACATAGGTTGTGTTTACACACATGGTCAGGTCCAAAGTAGATGCAGAATATGTCAGGTTCACTAATTGTAATCCCTATTCAGCCCAGGACTATGTACCCTAAGATGCTAATAGCATTTTCTGGAAATGATGTATCAAGGCATTTTCTGTAGAAATGAGAAACAGTGACATACAGTAGGGAGAGCTGGATTGAGGCTGAGTAGTATAGATGGAAGTTTCCTGAAAGCATTGTAGGAAACATCTTTTGGGTATGGTCCTTGGATGAAGAGTTGATTTATTAGTACTGGAAGGGTGCATGGGAAAAAGGAAGTGAGAGGTTATGAGAGAATGACCCTCTTGTAATGGTGAGTGGGAGAATTCTTGCAGTATGTATGTTAGCATTGCTATGTGGTGAAGGTCTTGGGATTTCCTGGGGTCTGTGCTGGACAGCATACTAGCCACTAGCCACAAGTGAGCACTGAACACTGAAAATGTGGGTAGTCTGGGATATATGCTGTAAGTGTAAAATACAAACTGGACTCCAAAGACTTATATGAAAAACAGAATTTGAAATATCTCATTAGTGATTTGTATTTGGTTACATATTGAAACCGCAACAACTTTGGTAATATATGTTGATTAAATAAAATGTTATTAAAATTTACTTAAACTAAAATTTAAAATTATATTTTTACTTTTTTAAGGTAGTGACTACAAAATTTAAGATTCATATGGGGTTCATGCTATATTTCTATTGCAGAACTGTCTTGAGACTTTCAATGCGTAGGACAGACACACCCTTGGTGGGATGGAGAAATCAACCACTGTAGCTGGTCATGGGGATATGATAATAACTTAGGTGGGGAGGCTCATGAAGACTCAAAGAATAACTGGCAACCCTGCCCCCTGTCTGTAAAAACCCCATCCTGGGCAAAATAAGTTGGGAAAGGTTTTTTATTTTTGGAATGTAAAATCTGTTGCATCTAGCTTGAGACAGGGCAAAAAGAGTTGATTGTCAGCTTCATGAAGGCCAGGGAATCTGAAAGAGACCCAGGGATCAGCAACCGCTGAGAACAGTGTAGAGGCCAAGAACCAGGCAGAACACAGATTCCAGGACTGGAGTTCAGGATGATTTCCTTCTGTACAATAATCTGCTCCTTGATAGGATATCTAACTGGGTATTCCTTGTACTTGCTGCTTTCAATTCTTTTACATTCTTTCCTAGTAAATATTTTTTTCTTAATTTCATTGCACCTCATATTTATCCTGGGAACAGAGAGAAATGTTTCACAAGCTTAAGCCAGTCTTTTAAAAGGAGAATGGCAGGACTCCAGAAACAGACGTGCTGATATGTACTGGAGAATTTTTAAATGCTGAAACCCCCAAGACAGAAAGGACTGTGTCTTTATCATTCTCTGAATTCCTCATACCCAGCTTGGTACCTGGGACATGATAGGAATCCAATAGTGGTTTGATGAATAAATGAATGACCCCACGAGTAAAGTAATCCTCAAAAGGACAAAGGCAGACCAGCTTCCCTTCCCTATCAGAATATACTTCTCTTAAAGCTTTTCTTGGTATAATTCTTGGAGAATTTTGCCTTATAGAAGTTAAATCACATACCGAAGTGAAAACTGGATCGTCTACAAATAATGAAAGAATCCAGTCTATCAAAACAACAATTATAGCTACCATCAGTGGAGGGGTTGTCACGAGCCAGGCTAAGAGCTTTACATATATTATCTCATTCTATCTGTGCCAGAGAATCATCTATGACACATGTAACATTAAATATCATTTTATAGATGCAAAAACTGGGGTGTAAATAAGTCAAAGTATCAGCCAAAAAGTACAGAATTAGCAAGGGTGGAACTGGGATTTGAATTCAGACAGTCTGACTCCAGAGGGCTTTCTCTGAATTATTATTCCATAATTATATTTCAATTAGTGACATTCATAAATTGAAATATGAAGGATAATGTCCCTTTTCATGAAGGCTTTGCTCATTGTGTGGATGAATGTGTGTACATGTAACTGCATATGTGTGCTATCACCGAGGTAGAAGAATGTCTCTCTTTCTCTTTGTTTGAGTCTATTTTTGCTAAGACTTGTATTTGATTGAATTCAGAAGTTTGATCATATTTTTAACTAACCTATTTAATTATATTAAAAATTATTCACTGTCAACATATTTGCATATGTAATTGTTAGGTTGATCTTTTGAATGATCAAATGTAATATACTACTACATACAAGACACCCAGACACACACGCACGCGCGCACACACACACACACACACACAAACACATCCTTGAGCTCAAAGAGCTTTCTCAGGACTCCATACTTTACACTTACAACAAGTCATTTAGAAAACTATCAATCCTATTCAAATTTTAGCAAAACAGAAATACAAGACTCTGTCTTTATCTTTAACTGCTTTTTTTTTTTTTACTGTATACAAAGCTGTTTCTTGCACTGCTACATATACAAAAAAATAAGTGACAAATAAGTGTCAAGAGGAATAGTTTGATAAATATAATAATTCCATAAGCTGGCACATTATACACTATTAAATTGTAAGGACAGTAAAGTTACTGTTGAGTGCCAAAAAGTCATGATTAAATGTTAAGTGAAAAAATAAGATATAGCTAGATTTGAATTTGAATATTCATTCTGTATAGGAGTATGATAGAAGGAAGAATATACACCAAAATAGTAAGGGTATCTATCTGTATTATAATTTGATATAATACAAATTATTCTACCTTGAACATAGGGGAATTTGTAGATTCTATCTTCTCACCCTGCATTTCCAAGGACATATGGTATTGACTCATTAGAGTATTTGTTGAATAGTCTTTATTCTGTTATCATCGAATAAATAAATGGGTACATTTATCTGTGTACAAAATAAAGGTCTGCATCTATCTGTACACAAAATAGAGGTCTATTTTCTCTGTGTATATATTTATATTAAAAAATACTGAGTTGTTTTTACAATTATATACATACAAACATATTTGTTTATATACACATGCAGAAATCAATTTTACATACATATGGGTATACATACATCCATGCATATACCTCTGAAGTGGTGACATTTGAACTAAAATTATATGGAGGAAAAGGGTCCAGTTATCAAAAGAGCATTTCTGATAAAGGAACAGCAAACACAAAGCCCTTGTTAAACAAACCTTGGCATGTTCTCAGGACTGACAGATGACAGGGTGATTGGGCTGTAGGGACTGTCAACAGGAGAGTGGCATGGGAAGAAGATGCAGTGGTAGGTGTGTCAGGCCTGTAAAAGTCAGGAAATTGGCATGGGCTAACTGGGCATCTGAAATTTTAACACATCACTTCTGATACAATGTGTAACATGGACCTCTCAAAATGCAGTGAGGTTGCTGGCAGTTAAATCCATCTTTCCCAAGAGTGGTGTAAGAATCACACTAATGGGGGGATATACTGTCTAACGTTGGCCCAGTGACAAACTCTGACATGTTCTAGTACTCATCTTACAGTTATTCATCGTTATTCATCATCCAGAAGCAATAAAACCAAGGGGTGGAGGGGTAGTTGTGTACACACAGTCTCTCTCTCTCTCTCTCTCTCTCTCTCTCTCTCTCTCTCTCTCTCCCTCCCTCTCTCCACTAGAATTTGGCCATAACTTTTGCTTGGCAGTTTGCCTGTTATGCATGTGGGTAACTTTCTGAAGAAGGCCTAGGTATTGGTCAGAGTTCATGTTGGGTTCAGAAGCACAGAATCGAGAGATACCTCAGGGAAGAGCGAACTGAATCTTCAAATCTGAGACACCTTACACACCCGTCTGTGCATGTGCACACAACTATCCCTCTACCTGTTGGTTTAATTGCTTCTGGATGACCAGTAATTGGAGGATGAGTACTAGAACATGCAGGACTGTCACTGGACCAACATTAGAGACCTTACAAGACGTTTAAAGGTAAATGTCTTAAGTGTAAACGTTATAGCAATTACAGATAATTTGTACAGCACAAGATGGAGTCCTGGTGGCCAGAACTGAGTATGGGAATAGTCAGTGTTAATCTTTGCACAAAGCACAAAGAAAAAGTGGTATACAAGACCTGAGAGAGAGGTCAAGGAAGCAAATACTACAAAGTCCCAGAAGACAGTTGGAGAGGACAAGGGGATCGAAAGGGCAGGACCAAGATCAGAGAGCAGGGAAGATGGGGCTAGCTGGCTTAGGGAATGGAGGGAGAAGAGATGTCCAGAAGCAGACTTCAGGGGGTTAGAGAACTTACACCATGCTCATGGCCATGCCTATGGACAGGAGAGGCACGTCATGGGTGCACACGGTGGAGCTGGTTGAAAGAAGAGAGGGATTCATATCACAATAGAATTAAGTGCATAATTCATCCATAGAGCAGAGGAGATTGTGAAGAGCAGGCACAGGCTATTTTTCATGTCTGAACGCTCTCAAGACCTCTCAGTGTTGTGGGTAGAGGACACACCATAAATATTCATTGATTTAAATTGGCAAAAAAGGTCAAAACAGAAAGCCAGCTGTTCTTTAAGGTTTCAAACTAGATTCTAAGAAGTCCAAAGGCATCTCAGAGGTCATCTCAGGGAGAGAAGGGGAAGCAATGAGGTAGAACTCTGAACTTCTGCTCTACTTAAGGCAGCCCTGCTGTGCTCTGAGTCACACATGGAGACATCAGGGAAGATTTAAAATAGAATTGTGATGGGAAACAGCATTTGAGAGGCATTGCTTTAAGAAGGGAAGCACAGATCTCTTTCTCCCCTTGTTAGCCAATTCAGACCAAGACATTTGGGAGCTAGTAAAGAGGAAGACAGGATTTCTAGGAAGATGTTTCAGAAGCAGCCTAACTACGCCATGTCTTCAGAAAGAGCAGTGTCATCTCAGAACTAATCACTTTCATCAACCAGCAGTTCAGTGTGGGTCTCCGGAAAAGCCAGAACCACCACGGAAAGTGACATCCACTGCTGTGCAGTCAAAAAATCCTTTGCTGTCATTTCTCCACTCTCTTCCCTTCCCAAATAGGGTATCATAGGAAGATCCTGCCTTTCTTCCATTTCCAACATTTACGAAGTGAAATTTCCATCAGACAGTTGCTTGTGACAGAGGTTGACTAGAAGCTTCTGTGAGAGCCTTAGGAAGTTCTCTGGAGAAGCTGTCTCTGTTTGGTTTTCTGTGACTTCAGCTCTGTGATGTTTCCTGTAAAAAAGATTACTTTCAGGTGATTAAAATTGGGGAACAAGGGTGTCAAGCTTTTCATGTAGCCAATAATATCCCTGTCTCTAGGATTACTTTAGTTAAAGAAAACACAACTTCAGCGATGCCTTCTCAATGCACAAATTCAGAGGAATGGTGAGAAAATGAAATAAATCTGCAGTTAATATTTTGGCAAACTTCCTTCACTTGTGTACATTTTTTAAAACCCTGATGTTAATAACCGTTTGGGACTTTTAATTTTTATTTTACATTTAAGTGACAGACAAATTGTCAGATGGTACTTCATCATCACTCCCTCTCCCATCTTCTTAGAAATATAAATTGCTTGAAGTGGAAATGCTATCATTTTAGACCAGAAAATACATGCCAGATGTCTCTTATATGAAGCCGTCCCACCCAAGGATATATGCCTTAGTCATTAAGATGTGTTCTAAATATTACTGCAAAGCTCTTGGAATGATGGCTCTGAACCCTCACCTATACTTAACTGCTGGCATGTAGCTTTGTTCCTGTGTCTTGTGCTACTATTTCCACTGATGTAAAGGAAGCACCAATTAGATAACACTCCATTATTAGAGAACCAGGCACAAGTCAGCTGAGGCAGGAGACCCGCCTTCTTTTCCAGAAACAATGTAAAGCCTGCGTGGATGAGGGTAGCTGGGCTTCCACCATGCCTTGCTTTTGACGTTCTCCAGCACACCCTATAAACATGTTTAAGCCTGTCCTGTTTAGTCTGATTATTCAAACTATATTGTCCAGGGTAGAGCAAAGGGAAATCTAGCTGAACCCTGGAGATGACAGCAGGGAGAGAGAGAGAGGGGCAAAGAAGGAAAAAATAGGAAAAACAGGAAACAGGCTAGTAAGTAGAGTAAAAACACTTGGGGTGAGGAAGCAGGCTTTCTAAGCTCTCTAATCTCCCCCGTGCAGCTGGTTTGCTGTATGGTTTATACAAACTCAGTGGAGATTTCTGTGTACCGTGGTATCACCTATTTAAAGAGGTCTCATCTTCATTTTCAAAGAGGAATAAGTGCTTTTTACTTACTCTTCTGCATGGCTGACTCCATTTCATACTTAAAGTCTCAATCTTAGTGCCACCTCCTACTTTCTGACTTTCCTAGCTAAAGTGGCACTTCCCAGCCCCATTACTCTATATGTTTATTGCCTACATAGCTCTTATTTGTAATGGTTTTGGAATAGTTTGATGATGATCATGATGAATATTACTTTACTTATTTATGGCTCTCTTTTAATATTAGATTCTGTAAGCCCCACGAGCGTGGGGACACATCTCTCTTGTCACTACCCCATTGCTAGCATTTAGAATAAGCATGGCCTATAATAGATACCAAACAAATATGTATTAATCATGTGAATGACTAAATCAATGAATGAATCTATGGGACAGTATAGATAGCAGCACATAAAGAAAAGGGAATATAGTAAAGTTTTCATTTTCCTTGAAGATACAGCTATGTATTAGGGCTTTGAAAAATATATTCTCAAACACAAAGCTCAAGTATGGCAACTAATGAAAACTAAATATAATAAAATATGTGGAAAATCAGAAATCTTGGAGATTATAGTGAAAAGAATTTCCACTATATTGATAACTTAGGAAGGCTTTTAATATTATATTTTTTGAATATTAAGAAATTGGTCTACTCACCAGTTTGGACATCACTTAAAATACACACTAAACCAAAGCCATGTTGTACTGATAAACGCTAGATTGAATTTCTGCATAGGCTTAAAAAAGGTGTCTTTCCATTCCTTTCCAAATATACAATTAACAAAGAGTTAATTATTCTCAGGGAGTCACTTATTTCATCCAATTCACCAATTAGGCTGAGGGCTATTTGTTATGATCATAAAAGAGGAAATGGTGCATGGACAAGAGGAAATTTGGAAAGGAAATGTGATGGGAGGAATTATATCAAAAGGTGAAACGAGAGAAAAGAAAGAAAAGAAAAATTAGAAATTGGAAATAAAGTTATTCCAGCCCCTCTCTAATAACTACTACTCTTTGGAACAGGGGGAACGCCTGACAAGAAACTTTATAGACCAATTAAAGGGATGCTGAAGAGTCAGGGGCCACGGGTCTCAGGCTTCAACTGGATATGATCATGTCTGAGGCCTTTCGATTCTCACTTTCCTTATCTGGAAAACAAGCATAGCTGAATCTCCTTCTAGGGGCATTTGTGATATGAACTGAGATCTTGCATATAACTACACCAAGTCTAGCTCAATCTCATTAGTTCCCGCCATTATACCCCCGCCCCTCAGCTTTACCCAGATGCAGAAGAAAGCCAGGCAACATTTCTACCTCTCTACTATGCAAAAACAAAAGCAAACAAGAAGAAAACCTCACAAAAACTGTTAACTTCAACATTTGGGCTTACACAAGCAATTCAGAAATCTCTTTCTATTTCATCCCTGGTGATTCCAGTTATTTTTTTTTAAGTGAATGATGCTACTTCCCAAATGCAGTAAACCTACTGTTAAGGATAGTTCATTTTCCTCTGGATGATTGTGGCCCTTGAAAGTCATCAAGATTGTATTTTTAATTTTTTCGCCAGTATTTTTCCTGAAACAGTTTTTTTTTTTGGTCTAAATCAGTTCAAGTAGGTTTTAGCATTAGTCATAAAGAGAATGCTGATCAATAAAGAAATCAACTGAGTGGAAATATTATAATGTAAATAACTTGACATGTGAATACACAGTACTCATAAATATTTATTGATTTATTTAATGAATTTAAAAATAGTGCTTGTGATATGTAAACAAGGTATAACAATGCAGTCCAGATAACGCTCTCTATTTCATATGATTTTTTCCCATACATAACTAAATAGAGAGAAAACAAGTAACCTAATTTAAAAATGGACAAAAAAATAGAAAGAGATACTTCTCAAAAGAAGACATACAAATGCCCAATAGAATATTTTTTTAAATTTTACTAGTCATCAAAAAAATGCAAAATAAAATGATAATATACTATCACTTCACACTTGTTAGAATGGCTACTATCAAAAATGATAAGGAATAATAAGATTGGCAAGGATGTGGATAAAAGGGAATCCTTGTACATTGTTGGAGGGAATGTAAATTAGTATAATCATTCTGAAAAACTGCATGGAGAAACTTCAAAAAACTGAAAATAAACCTACCATGTGATCCTACTACTGGATATATATATCCAAAGGACATGAAATCAATATGTTGAAGAGACATCTGCATTCCCATGTTCATTGCAGCCTTATTGACAATAGCCAAATATGAAATTGGCTTAAGTGTCCATCAACAGATGAAAGACTAAAGGAAGGATACACACAGTGGAATACTACTCAGCCTTACAAAAGAAGGAAATCCTGTCATTTGCAACAACATGGATGAATCTGTAGGACATTGTGCTGAGTAAAATAAGCCAGGCACAGAAAGACAAATGCTGTGTAATCTCATATGTAGAATCTCTAAAAAGCTGAACTTACAGAAGTAGAGAGTAGAATGATGTTTACCAGAGGATGGAGTGGAGAGGGGTCGGGTACAGGGAATGAGGGATATTGGTCGAAGAGTACAAAATTTTTGTTAGACATGACAAGTAAGTTTTCAAGTGCTATTGCACAGCATGGTGACCATAATTCATAAGAATGTCTTTTATATCTCGAAATTGCTAAAAGACTTTAAATGTTTTCAGTACCAACAAGTAAGTATATGAGATGATGCCTAACTTAATTAGCTTAATATAATCATTCCACAATGTATACATATGTGAAAATAGATCCCATAAATATATACTATTATTATTTGTTAATTACAAGTAAACGTTTAAAAAAATGGCAAGTAAATCATGTAGCCCCTAAGATAGATATGTGAGCCTAGCTTGAAACAAACGGCATAATGTATCCAACCATTACACAAGACTTTGAGCAGAACTGAATGCTCATAGAACATATTGGGAGGAGATATTTGGCAGCTGAAGTGGCAAAGTGTCATTTTCCAGGGGAGTAACAACAGTGGAGGTTTCCAGTTAAAGTTGCAGAGTTACTGCAGAGTCTCTACCCTGGATCCAAAGATACGCTGTGCATCCAAGCAACTCTTGAGGAAACCATAGGTAGATCCTGGCATAGCTGAGCACCTTGGGAGCACATCCTGAGTTGCAGGGCATTTGAAATGGTTGTCCAGTTACTTCTACCCAATTGCAAGGGATACCCAGCTTACACACAGGGTCAAGAAAGCTGCCCAGAATAAGACATTGCATCCAATAAGCCCCCGCCCCAGCAGGAGTCTGTGGAAACAGAAATGCATTTTGAGGAACAATTTCATGCAATCATGGGGTAAGTGAACCAACTGAGCTATGAAGCCAGATTTTCCCTCCTGGGCGACATATTTCAGAGGCACATAACTCATGCTTGCAACACGTATTCAAGAGAGACCAGCTTCACTCAACAGAGACAGCCATAGGAAAGTGAAATGACCCGAGAGTTTAGTAAAGCCAGCTGTTTTCACTTCTGAAAATAATTTAAAAAGCCACAAAATCTAAAATGATACAAAGTTCAAAGTTTAACAAATACATTTGAAACCATTTGCAACAAATACAGCCGAAGCCATTTGCTGGCTCTAGAAAGTGTGGAGTCTTTGTTGTGGGGACGGTGTTACCGATTTAGCATTACTTATATCTGGCAAATGGTATTTTTGAGATTACTTGTTATGGAGGAAAGTGAACTGAATTTGGAAGTTTGAAGATCTCGATTGAAGTATTTCTGCCTCAACTACTTGCATGAACTTGTACGAGTCATTCAACCTCTCTGAACGTAATGGAAAAATGGGATGAGAGTATATGTTCTTTACTCTCCAAAGACAGGGCTATTGTTGATATAAGGGAGTACTTTTAGTAACTAATGGAGCAAATCGTTGTTATATAAGTGTCACCATCGGACTCTGGACTTATAATGGTGCCATGAACTTAGAACAGAGGAAAGACAACTGTAGCAATGAGGTAACTAGTACAGATTCAGAAAAATAAGACAGAAACCAAGATGTAGTAACATGTTTTAGTATGGAGGGGAAGGCAGTGATAGAAGCTTGAACTGCATAATTTGTACATTTTCTGGGAGACAGAAGGCAAAGATAGCAGCAATGCAGACAGGACAGGACTGGTACTTGATCACAGAAGAAAAAAAGTAAATAGAAGAGAAAGAAAGAGAGGGAAGGGTTGTTAACTGCCTAGTCTGTGTTAGCCTCTGTATTCAAAAGGTTGGCTCAAACATTTTCCCATAACTTTGTCTGGCTTAATCCTGCTCAATCTAGAAGATGTACTTCAAGTGTCCCCACATTTTGGGAAGTCATCACTTACTTCTCTGGGCTTTCATATGGGAGAGCATTTAATTATTCTGAAAAACTATTTAATACTACATATACCTTTTTCAATGTACTCAGAGATTCTTGAGGGCATGTATCATGCATGTTCTGTTCTGAAGCACCCATACCTAGAACAAAGCTTAGCACATAGTGGGAACTTAATAAATATTTCTGAGTTGAATGACTAGCCTTATATAATCCTCACAGCAACAGTAAGCTGGGGACTCAAACATGGCTGGAAATAAATAGATGCCAAGAAGAACTGAGATTCAGACACATATTTACAGGTAAAACATAGGAACACTGAACATTCACTGAGAACTGACAATTTGTGGGGTTATTGTAGGATATGTGACCAGAGATTCTTGAATGCCAGTCTCTGTACCTGTTTCATGTTGGCTAACAAGAATCACATGGAATACTTGTTGAAAATACAGACCCTAGAAGTTTCCTTAAATCTCAAGAGTCTGTACTATGGTTTGAATATGGTTTGCCACCACTAGAACTCATGTTGAGGCTTGGTCCTCAATGTAGCTGTGTGGGACCTAGAGGAAAGTGTTTGGGTCCCATGGGCAAATCCCTCGTGAATAGATAAATATTGTCTTGTGGGAGTGAATGACCTCTCTCCCTCTTGCAGGACTGGACTAGTTACCACAAGAATGAGTTGTTGTGAAGCTTCTCCTCATGTTTTACTATCTTTACATGCTCCCTCTTGACTTTTTTCTTCTTCAGTATGTTGTGAAGCACGTAACCCTCTACAAGCTGAGCAGATACCAGTGCCATGCTCTTGGATTTTCTAGCCATGAGAGTTGTGAGCCAAATAAACCTTTTTGTTTTTCTTTATAAATTACCCAGATCAGGTATTCTGTTAGAGCAACACTAAACAGACTAAGACACTCTTATTCTCACCAAATCTTTATTTTGGTAATGATGTCTCACATTTATTAATTTGCTCCAGAAAAGATGGTCATTCTCTATAGGATCTCTTCCTCTTTCACTTCACACTTATTTTATCCATCACCAATTCCTGCTAATATATCCTCCTAAGTATCTATTGCATTCACCAACTTTTTTATCCTCACAAGCACATAGACCACTGCCAGAGACCCTTGATTTGCCAACCTGATTCTATCCCAGTTCTTCTTCCTACTGCAGCCAGAGCAATCTTTTCAGGCAAAAATATGACTCAACATTTACTCCCTTGATAATATGTCTTAGAAGGCCCTCCATAGCTTTTAGGACAAAGACTGAAATGAAAACTCCATAATATGGTCTAAAAGTTCCTTGTTGGTCTGACCTCTCCAGCTTCCTCCCTCTGTGCTCCAGCCACACGGACTTGCCTTTAGTGCTTCAGATATCACCGGGTTTCAGATTCCCTTCCAGCTGCAGGGCCTTGGCACAAACTGTTTTCTCTGCCTGATGTTTTCCACTTTCCCACCTATATTCATCAATTTGACTTCTACTTCTCTTTTGAAACTCAGCTCAGGCAAGGTTAGATCCTCCCATTGACATACTCATAGCACCCTGAAATGTTTCTTAATCACAGTGTGTGATTATACATTTATTTGTGTGATTAATTGATTAATGGCTCTCTCACCCCTCCTCTCTGCTTTAAGACTATAAGCTACATTAATTCAGGGCCTATGTTAGGTTTACTCAGTACTCTGTACCCAATGCCCAGCCCAGTGTCCTCACAAGTAAGGGTGTAAATGAGTGTTGAATAGATGCATGAATAATACAATAAGTCAACAGCTGGGCCCAGGAATCTCAACTATTTTAATGCTATCAAAGTGATTTATGTATATTTGGAAAAAATAATCTAAAAAATTCATCTCGAGCTAAGATCCTGTAATTCTTAGCTATCACAGAATCTGTGATTCTGTGCTACTTCTCTGTGATTCACATGTATACACACATTGATATACCCATTAAAAATATTTGTTTGTTTTGAGACGGAGTTTAACTCTTGTTGCCCAGGCTGAAGTGCAGTTGCGCAATCTTGGCTGACAGTAACCTATGCCTCCTGGGCTCAAGGAATTCTCCTGCCTCAGCCTCCCAAGTAGCTGAGATTATAGGCACATGCCACACACCCAGCTAATTTTTGTATTTTTAGCAGAGACAGGATTTCACCATATTGGCCAGGCTGGTCTCAAACTCCTGACCTCAGATGATGCACCTGCCTCGGTCTCCCAAAGTGCTGGGATTACAGGCGTGAGCCACTGTGCCTGGCCGAAAAATGTTTTAAGTCATCTAGGGTCCTTGGCAGGCCTTTAGCACCAGTGCAGAAGGGACATTCTGTGCCTGTCGCTGGAATGACCAGAAGCTCTGGTTCCCTGCTTTGCCCAGACAGTTTCTAAGTCCCCTTCAGTCTAGTTCAGCTCAACAATTATCTAATGAGCACTTTCTCTGAGCTGGGCATCTGCTTTGTACTAAGTGTAAGCCCTGCCTACGAGAACTCATTTCATTTCATAGGGAGAGACACACATGAAAACCAACCAATTGTGATTCAGTGTAAAATATATAGTAATTGACAAATGCATGTAGTTTCATGGTAGCCCCGTGGAAGGAGTAGGCAAGTGTTTTGGTATGGCTTCACAGGGGAAATGTGGCTTAAAACAGGTTTGGAGGGATGAATAAGAGTTTGTCATACTTTTAAGGGGGTTTTGAGGAATATACAGATACGAAAATTGCATTTTGGAAATGTAATATGAGGAGTCAGGGGACAGTTTAATGTGTTTGGAGAACAACAAGTAACTGAAAGGCAGAAGCAGTAAATATGACAAAGGAGAAAGCTGGGAGGTTAGAGAAGCCTGAGGGATCATGAGGCATATTACCTTCCTTTAAGAGCCATGCCCTTTTCTCCCTCTCCTGCCACTTCAAATTCAGCTCCACCATTTATATGTCTATTAGTCCTGGTGTCTTTCTCATACTTTTTGATTAGTCCTTAATCCACAAGCCCAACGTTGCAATACCTGCCTAGCATATTTCACAGGCAGGGGACCTAATGTCCCTGTGAGAACCCATCTTGCTGAGATTGTCGCTGGCAGATTTACTTCCAGTGTGATTGTTGCAAGAATTTGTCTAACAGAATGAATGATCAACCTTGAGTAAAAGGGATTATGAAAAACTTAATAGCATTGTAGCAATGTGGCTGTTAATAAAATACAGTTGGCTGCTCCCACTGCTTGGCATCAACCAACCCGACACTGTCAACATCACAATATGATATTTGTTCCCAATTATTTTACAGCAACAACTGAAATACAATGAGTTATTAATCATATTTATTCTAAGTATCAATTTGAGAAATTTCTGACATGCCAGAAGATGAATAGGTTTATTATGAAAAGCAATTCTGCTTGGTGCGTGCTGGCTGCTGCTGTGTAATAAACAGCCTCTGTGGGGAAATTTTTTTAAAAGAAGTAAAGCAAAAAATAGCACTGGAAACAAAAAGGAAACATCAAAACCCTTCAGATACCTGCTGTGTCTGTCGGTCAAGCACATCCAGGACACCTCATGCTTTTAGAACCCCAGCGGGTTCCAATAGTGAGTAGGACGTTCCAGACTGTGAGGGAGAGCAAGGGAGGTGTCATGACTGGGGACAAAGACAAGAGACACTGAAGGCAAAGGACAATCTCTGAAAATGCAGTATCCTCCAATGTGCTCCTCCTCTCACAAATATACCTTCCCAGCATGCACTGCTTTAGGGACTGTGATTATACCATTGACTCTGTCCAGAAAACTTTTGCCCTGAATATATTACAGGGCTCATTCCTCACTTCCTTCAGGTGCCTACTCGGATATTTCCTTATCAGAACAGTCTTTCAGATGACCCCATTAAAAAAACAGTCCTGTCGACCCTAGGTTATAATTTTTATTTATTGGTTTGTATTATTTTTTAACAATATATAATAGGTGCACATATTGGGGGGTACACGTAATAATTTGATACATTCATATCATGCATAAAGATTGAATCAGAGTAATTAGGATATCCATCACCTTAAGTGTTTTGCCTTTTCTTTGTACTATGGACATTCGAATTACTTTCTAACTTATTGAAATATACAATATTTCCTTCTGTAATCATCCTATCAACCTATCAAATGCTAGGTCTTATTTTTTCTATCTAACTATATATTATACCTATTAATTAGTAGCTCTGCAACTATATTTACTTCTTATACTTTTCCCCTTCTAGGCTGTAAACCAAATGAGAGTTGAGCAACTTTTTGGTTCACTGCCCAATACATGCAGGCCTACCACCTACCAGTCACAGTATTTGTGGAATAAGTGAATGAATGAAAAAAAGAAGTGAATGAATGAATGAATCAAATCAGTCAGCAGTGTCTTTCTAAACTAAATTTGGATGATTTTGGATGATTCTACCTCTTTAAAATATTTTTTCATTTCCTGCCCCAATTTACTTCCTACTCAGGATTTTTTCAATATCTTCCAAGCCTATTGTTCCTTTTTATTTATTTGTTTGTTTTTTGAGATAAGGTCTTGCTCTGCTGCCAAGGCTGGAGTGCAGTGATGTGACCACAGCTCACTAAAGCCTCCAACTCTTGGGCTCAAGTGATTCTCCACCTTGGCCTCCCAAATATCTGAGACTAAAGTGTGTACCGAAACACCCGGTAATTATACCAATTACCTGAATAATTACTTATTTCTCCTTTGTAGATATCAGTCTTACTCTGTTGACCAGGTTGCTTTCGAACTCCTGGCCTCAAGCCATCTTTTTACCTCAGCCTTCCCAAGTGCTGGGTTTACAGGCATGAGCCAACTTGCCCAGCCCTGTAATTTTTCAGCCTCTTCAATTCTAACTACTACCACAAAAGGTAACTTTAAGGGAAAAAAAATGCATTATCTCCTTGCGTCATTGTGTGGTTAAAATCTTTCCTAAATTTCCTATGTTAAAGATGAAGCTCAAAATCCTCAGCATAGCATACAAAACACTTCATAATCAGATGCCTCTTCAAATATCTACTATTGGAACAGTCTCTCTGAATACCCCTTTAAAAAAATCCCCCAACCCTAGTTTTAAATTATTTACATATTTTTATTATATTTGTGATACATAATAGATGTACATATTCAAACAGTGCCCCCAAAACTGGCGCAGCAGAAATAGGTCCTTGCTTGTTTTCTCAGCGTCACCTCCTGCCTCCACCCCACATGTACTCCTGGTCCAGAAATTCCTACAGAGGTATCCTCCTAAGTTGGCCTCTTCCTCTCCTGCTTCAGAGGCTTTGCCCTGCTCTTCTCTGTGTGTTGAGGCTCTGTCCTGCTCTTCTCTGCATCTTGTGGCTGGAATGCCTACTTTCTTTCCTACTGAAGATCTGGATGCCTAAACCATAATGTAAAATTGCTGCATTTTACTTCCATTTACAGCACAGAAATTCCTCCTCTGTGTTTCTTTCTTCATAATTTTAATTTTTTTCTTTTTTTCATTGAGAAAAAGTCTCGGTCTATTGCCTAGGCTGGAGTGCAGTGGTGCAATCTCGGCTCACTGCAACCTCCTCCTTCCAGGTTCAAGCAATCCTCTCACTTCAGTCTCCCTCCTGTAGCTGGGACTACAGGTGCCCACCACCATGCCCAGCTAATTTTTGTATTTTTAGTAGAGACAGCATTTCTCCATGTTGGCCAGGCTGGTCTCAAACTCCTGATCTCAAGTGATCAGCCCACCTTGGCCTCCCATCAAGTGCTGGGATTACAGGCATGAGCCTCTCTCTTCATAATTTTCCTACTGTTAACCTGCATCAAATTCCTTAATTCTGTCATGCAACTGGAACAGTAAGAGAAAAACATGGAGCTCAAAGAAAGATGTTGAGAAATTTAGAGTTGTATAGAATTTACTGTATAAGAATGGAATCTGTCAAGTCAGACAAGTGACAGAGACCTATTTCGAAAGAGACCCAGTGAAAATTACTGGAGAAATAGTAAAGAGAAATACTGGGATTTTCAAACAAATAATGCTCAAAAGTCATCTGCAATATTTGGGATAGTGTTTTAAACAGAAACAAATATTTCTGAGCAGTAAAAGAATTTTTTCTTAGTGTAGTCATGGAATAGTAGTCAATTGTCATTGAGGAAGGACTTTTGGGTAGAAGCAATATTTGAATGTGTTTGAAGTCTGAGGCAGCAGGTGGAGGCTTGATTTGATATTTTTGAAAATGGATCTATCAGATAGTGGAGATACCCTCATAAAAGAGTTGTAATACCCTTGTTTACCTACAAGATTAAATCAAGTATCATTTCTTCAGGGAAGATTGCCCTTTGACATGTGAAATATGCATGGAGCATATGTCACAATGTGTGACAGTTCTTTGCTCACATGTATGTTTCTCCACCTAAAGGAGATTTTTTTGAGATATGATCTTGTTCTGTTATCCAGGATGGGGTACAATGGGGCAATCAGAACTCATTGCAGCCTCCACCTCCTGGGTTCAAGTGGTCCTCCCATCTCAGCCTCCTGAGTAGCTGGGACTACAGATGTGCAGCATCAAGCCTGGCTAATTTTTAATTTTTAATAGAGCCAAGGTCTTGCTATATTGCCCAGGCTGGTCTTGAACTCCTGGCTCAAGTGATCCTCCCACCTTAGCCCAGAAGCAGTCTTATTTCATTCATCTTGTATTCTTAGTATCTACCTGTCATGAGGCCCATAGTAGATACTCAGTAGATGTAGATTGAGGTTTGAAGAATAAGAGATAGCTCATCAAGTAGAACACTGGATGGTGCTGAAACTAATGTATTCCTTTATTGTCAGTGAAATGGACTATACACATAGAAATAATAAAATGAGGAGAACTGATTGCCATGGTCTAAATTTTGTGTCCCCTATAATTCATATGTTGAGATCCTAACCCCCAAGGTACTGGTACTAAGAAGTGGGGCCTTTGGGCAGTGACAAGGTTGTGAGGGTGGAGCCCTCACAAATGGGATTTATGCCCTAATAAAAGAAACTGCAGAGAGGTGGTTAGACCCTTCTGCTATTTGAAGACATGGCAAGAAGGTGCTGTGCTCTGAACCTGGATACAGGGCCCTCACCAGACACTGGATCTACCAGTGCCTTCATCTTAGATTTCCCAGGCTCCAAAACTGTGAGAAATAAATTTCTGTTGTTTATAAGCTACTGGGTTTAAGGTATTTTGTTATAGCAACCCAAACAGTCTAAGACCATAATGAAGCCGTTGGAATGGCAGAAGGCAACGTCATGTGAGTAACCACAGTAAAGCCAGATGCTAGTAACAGCCATGTTGCCCATAGAGCAGATCCTACCATTACAGTGCCTAGCACGTTACCTGCATATGATGATACGTGATCTGGTAGTCAACCAATTAGTTTATCAATCAGTCTACCAAAAACTAGGGCAGAAATTGATACAAAATTGAAATAAATATGCCTTAAAGTTTGTAAGGAGACCCTGTTAGCCATGCACTGTTTTTTTTTTTTTTTTTTTTTCTTTTCTTTCGAGACAGGGTCTCACTCTGTCACCCAGGCTGGAGTGCAATGACACAATCTTGGCTCACTGTAACCTCCGCCTCCCAGGTTCAAATAATTCTTGTTCCTTAGCCTCCCATGTAGCTGGGAATGTGGGCATGTGCCACCACACCTGGCTAATTTTGGTATTTTTAGTAAACAGGGGGTTTCCCATATTAACCAATCTGGTCCTGAACTCCTGGCCTCAAGTAATCTACCTGCCATGTTCTCTCAAAGTGCTGGGATTACAGGCGTGAGCCACTGCACCTGGCCAGCCACTATGTTTTCATGTTAGGGTAAGTAAGCTTTTTTGAAGGCCATTAACATAAATATACAACCTAAATGTACTGTACATGAATAATTTTACCTGTGGCCCCAACTTGTTCTTTCATAGGCTACCATGATGAGAAAAAACAGAGACGAGTAGTAGCACCATTCATATCTAGTATTTTTGCAGTAGTTGTTCTAATTCTTACCCCAATTTAGAAAAGATTTGTAGGAATTCACAGGTCTACATCATTTCTTCCTCTAAACTACTCTGTTGGGTAGAATTTATTTTGCAAAGACTTATTTAAGATCACTTTTTAACTACAGGTTTTGTCATATGGGATTTTTACAACTTTTTTTTCTGCTGATACAAACGGCTTTTGATCCTTAAAAGGGCAGGGCTATATTTTCCTTCAAACATTTTCAAAATAGTTTAGGAGAATTAATTTTTAGTAACATTGAGTGAAGAACATTTTTATCCTACAACTTAAGAAATGGGAGGACCAATAACCAGATGCTAGAAATCTACTGAGGTTTTTAAAAATTCCAATATCCAGACAGTTGGCAAAAAAATAAAGGAGCCTAGAAAAAACGTTGAAAATGGAAACAATAAAAGTGACAACTTAACATATTATTTTGTATTTGCAAAGCACTTCCACAAATGGCTACAAATGTCATCTCTTTAAATTTTATTCTTGAGTTGAGTAGGAAATAAACCATTTTTGGATTCAAGGTTTAGCTTAAGATAGAGGTGTCGCTTGAACCTGGGAGGCAGAGGTTTCAGTGAGCTGAGATCATGCCACTGAACTGCAGGCTAGGTGACAGAGCAAAACTGTCTTCTGTCTCAAAAAAAAAAAAAAAAAAAAAAGATATGGATGTCATCAATACAATTGGGAGAAAGGAGCACTTTGAACTACTTTTTTGGAAAGAGTTTGAAATAATGAGTCAGCAACAGCATGGAGTAGACAAATTCACAAGTGGTAGAAAGGACTACCATCCTTCAACCTTCATTAAGGTTGACTATTCAACCTTCATTTAAAAAACAGAAAGTGACAATTTCACTGCAAATTCTAGAACTTTAGATCAAAAGCCAACTCAATATGGGGAATTATATAATAAAGAGTTAAAAAAAAGACTGTAATATCTATGTTATTGCAAATGAGAGAAAAACAGGAAGACAAATAGCACAAGAAGACAAAATGTATCTAACATTTTGAGACAAGATTGTGGGATCCACAAGAAACTGGAACTTGGAACTTCCTATTCCACAGAGATAAGCAATCCACTTTCTTTTATCTCACTTCTCAAAAAAAGTAAAGTGAATTGAATTTTAGGCCCAAAAAAGAAATTTTAGCTGCAATCAGTTGTACTATCTGAGTAAAAATTGTCCTCAGAGGAAAGTAAGTAGGAAGCTGTCTGAAGGGACAGGTTATTAACAAAAGAGAGGAATAATGTATTGCGTTTGCAGGTGCAGATGGGGCTAACATCAATGTCGTCTTCATAGCTGGTTCAAAAAAAGTATTCTGGATTCTTTTAATGTCTTGGCTTACCTGTTGTGGTTGCAGAAGGTATAAATGTATTCTTAAAAGAGATTAGGGTGAGAAATGCCTCCCAGAGGACCACGACTAGAAGGCGAAGAGGAAGGACAGGCAACAGCCAAGAAGGACTCCTGGTAATGAACTCATGTCCACATCAAGATCTAATCAGCTTGTACTCAATTCATTTCTGGCTCTGCCTCAGAAGCTGTAGCTCCTGCTCTGAGTTCAGTGTAAACCCCTGAGTAGGAGCAGCCTGGTACAGTTAAAAGAGCATTGATCTGGGGTCAAAAGACTCTGGTTCCTGTCTCAGCAGTGCTACAATCAATCCAAGTCAAATATCATCTCTGGGACTTAGTTTTCTTAATTTAAAATGAAAAACAAAAACGGATGAAGTAGACTAAATCAGGATTCGACAAACCACAGCCTGCTTACCGTATCTGGCGTACCACCTGTTTCTGTCTATACACTTTTATTGAAACTCAGCTACACTCATTTCATTGTCCATGAAAGTTTTTGCGCTACCACAGCAGATCTGAGTAGGGGCAACAGAGATGTTGCAGTGGACCATGTTGCAATATTTACTTTTTGTTTTAGAGAGTTTGCTGACTGGCACGAGAGAAACCCGTGGTCTAAAATAATCTTCTAAAAATTTAGGCTTACATGTGTGACCACACATTTTGAAATGCTGTCTTCCCAATCTAGAACACAGCACATGAATCAGTAGGTAAACCTATCCATGTCAATTCTGAAATTCAAAATTCATTCACTTGAAAATATAGCAATTTTTCATGCTTCATATCATATCTGGATTTGGAATAAATAAATGTGAGGGGAGAAAAATTCCCTGAGCATTTTAAGTCTAATTATTTCACTTCTTTTATGAGACTACTGAGGCTTTTCCTGAGCAAAGAAGAGAGTGTGAAATGGAATAAGGTGCTCAAATCAATAGATTAAATTTATTGAAAGGATGAGTAATTGGAGTAATGTTACAGAATATCAAGCAGATTATTTAGTTAGCACATACGTTTCCAGTTTGATCAAGTCAATTCACAGCCCATCAAAAAGTACACAGAAAAATAGTGGGTTTGATCTGATAGCCTTCTGCAGTAGAATGTAGTCATTTGCTGTCTTTAGCTATTTAATCTCTTCTGCATGTTCAGAGGGAGAAAAGAAGTGATGAGAAGTAATAAGATCATACTGCAAATGCCTACATAGATAAAGATAGCAGAAGTCTTTTCATACTAGCTAACATTTCATATTGTATTTATACCTCTTCTCCGTGTACAGATATAGGGTCATTAGCAGAGGTGTTGATCAGCAAAGTCTTAGAGTGAGTCTAGGGAAATGGTTACCAAATATATCTGGGTATCAGAACCATCAACAGAGCCTGCGCCCCAGACTTACTGAATCGTGGTCTCTCGTGGTTGATCCCAAGTAGTCAGAGCTTTAACTGAGTCATTAGGAGATCCACTGTGCAGCCAGTTCAGGAACCACCAGTAAAATCCAACCCCTTCATTATTAGTGTTGGATCCATAACCTGCCGAAGATGTACCACTGTCCTAATCACTTCACCTGTTACCCACAGCTCATTTCTCTCAGAGAAAAATGCTAAGTCCCCACAGCGGCCTTCCATGGGCCATTTGCAATGTCACCTCTCTGACCTCATCTCCTATTTTTCTTCACCTGGATGTCTCTAACTATCTCCATGCTCTTTCTTGAACACACCAAGCACATTCCTGCATCGGAAGCTGTGAATTTTCCATTTCCTGCTTTGCTTCTCCCCAATATTTGCATGAATCACTTTCCCACTTAATCCAATTTTCTGTTCAGAAGTCTCTTTAACAGAGAAGGCTTCTTCACCCATGTTTATTTTCTTCTTGGTACTTTTTCTCACCTGACATTTTATGTACCTGTATGTTTGTTTATTGTTTGCTTCTTATTCCATTTGATTGTAAGCTCTGTATGAGAACAGAAAAGCTCTATTTATTCACTGCTGTTCCCCCAACATCTATATCTAGCACATCATTGATTCTCAACAATATTTGTAAATGAATAAATGGCTCTTGTAGATTTTTGTTACCTGGACTACCAGACCAATGCAATAATGAAAGTGAAGTAATGAAAGCTTTGAAATCATACAGCTTTGGCTTTCATTCTTTATGCGTGACTTTGAGCAAGTTACTGATTCTTGCTGAGCATCAGTTTTCTATGTGTAAAGTTGGGGCACGGATCCTGGAGGATCATAGTGAGAATTTTCTACAGCAGGCCAATAAGAGCTCTTTAGGGAAAGAAGGGTAAAGTGGGCCTTGGGTTTAGGTTTCCCCCACTGGGAGTTCCAAGGGGCTGTGGAGTTGATAGGATTCCCCATTTGGGCTGCAGAGGAGCTGGAAATATGCTTTACTTTCTTAATCCTGAAGGAGTGGAAGATTGTGTAAGCCTCATTGGTGCCCTTTTGAACCATATTTCATCAAGATATTGTGAAATGGGGAGCAGGAGGCAGCCTCCTCTGGCTAACATGTATTCAGGGCCTCGTGCTCAGTGGGATGTGCCCAGAGTAGACATGGAATCCCTGGCAGCCTTGCAGAGTCCCTCTCATGCCTTTACTCTCATGGGGCTGGCTGGGAACAGGCAGGTAAGCCCCATGGAACAACTGGGACAAATTAACAAGCATTCTCCCATGGCCATGTAGAACAGCCATGGAGAACAGGATGTCTCCCAAGGTAAGATTTAAGGTTTGTAGTTTGCAGAAGAGAGAAGGCAGGAAATAAAAAAGCACTGACAATCGGATTGAAAGCCCATGTTCTAGGTAACTGGCTACTTCCTTTCACAGTCCAGTAACAATTTTACTTAATCCTATAAATCTATAAATAGGATTATTGTCTTCACTTTCCAGATGAAGAAACAAGACTTGGCAAATGTGTAGTGTAGTGCTTGACAGTAGTATGTAGTTGTTTAGCACATGAACTTGCAAGACCTTGCTTTTCCCCAATAATTCTGTCCTTTACTAATTTTGTGATCTTAGAAACTGTGCCTTGCCCGATGTATTTACGTTCTATTTTGTAAAACCTAATGACAACAACAGTAATAATACCTACTCATAGAACAGTTACTGTGATAAATTAAGCTGCTGAGAGTAAAGCACTCACCTGACAACATGCTCATAACGTGTACTCAATAAATGCTTGCTGGTATTTTAAATAATATTGTTAATAAAGTAACCCAGCCAGAGGTGGAACCCAAGATTCTGACTCTAGTTGACCTAATTCTAAGCCAACTCTTATAATACCACATTGGCCCATTTATTTAGACAGCATGGAACTCATAGCCCAGGGAATTCATATTCTTAAATAATTTAAACAGCACAGCTTATATGGCTGCTTCCAAATATAAGACTCAGAAATTCCAGTAGGAAGGCTGAACAACCTATTCTGAGAGGTCTCCAGGAAAGGAAGCCTGGAGTCTTCCCTGGAAACATGTTCCCTTATGGCACCTCCCTTCTCTTCAGGATGCTGAGGACCTCTGGCTCCATGGACTTCATCCTCCCATACAATTGGTTCCCCTCACAATTAGTTTCTGGCACCATCATCAAAGTGATCTCTCTCCAAGGACATGGAACAGGATGAAAAACAAATCTTGTATTGTAAACTCGAAGTACGATCGGGGCAGGCACAGCAAAGGAGGAAGGTTATGTTGTGGGAATCAGGGGTCAACAATAAAAGCCAGCCTGCTGCCTGTCTCCCCCAGGCAATTTTCAGGGCTGTTAGTGTCCCCACTTATGCCCGCATACTTTCCCATGACAGAGCAGTGCCCAAGGAGAAGAACCTCTGCAGATTGAGCCTGAAATTAGAATGATTTTTCTCTCTCATTCCAAGTCATAGCAAGGAAGTGAACTGGTTCCTTAAATCCAGAAAAGTATCAGACTTATCCTATCAAATCATTAGTGTAACTGTGTTTTCCCTCATCTCCTGACAGCATGGATGAAGAGAAGGAGCCAAAAGACACAGCATCTCTCTTCAAATGAATACTCAACTTCAAAGAAGAAAGTGACCACTATTAAAGGAGGTGAAGTCATAGCCTCGGCAAACCTTTGAAGCTGGAGGAGAAGATGTAAATTAAGCACAGACAAGCAGGGTATAAAAATAAAATCCTTGAAGGAAAAGCAAAAATTCTATGCAATGGGTGTGAAAGTAAAGGAAGTTGGCCAAGGCTGGAGGAGGTAAACAGTGTTGCATGATGTAATCACACTATGAAAAGGCAAACTAGTTGAGAAATACAAAGAAAATACATGGAAGTTGTAAATTGTCTATTTTATCTGAGAACTTGTAAGAATCAAAGTGGAAGCAAGGTCAATTTTCTCAATATTCAGGCCATTATAAACCTTTGTGGAGAACAGGAAGCATGCGTTTATTTGCTGTTTCTGCAATAGTGTTGTTTTGGTATATGACAGGATCATGGAACTCTATAATCTTGTGTAAGGATACAAGCCAAGTGCCATTCCTGATTCCTTTGTAGTTTTTTTTTTTTTCTTATGTCTCCTATTAGTTGAATAATTTGTTTCTGGTTTATTTATTCATTCATTCAATAAACTACTTTTATGCCTTCAATATACTACTCTACTAGATACTGAGTAAGCAAAGATGAACATGACCTTCTCCCTACCCTTAAAGTACCAAACTCTATATAAAAGCACATTTAAGTTGTAAATTAGAGGGCAGAGTAGTTAGTTTGTGATAGAGGAAACAAAATGGTTCCAAAGGAAGACAAAGTATAAAGGTTTGAAAACTATCACCCCAAAATTCATGTCTACCTAGAATTGCAAAATGACAACTTGTTTGGAAATGGGGTCTTTGCAGATGTAATTAGTTAAGATAAGGTCATAGTAGTTAGGATGGGTTCTAAATCCAATGACTGGTACTCTTACCAAAGAGAGCACACACTCAGACACTCACAGGGAAGAAATCCATGTGGATGGAAGCAGAGGCTGAAGCCAAGAATACACAAGGATTGACAGGAGCCACCGGAAACTAAGAGGCAAAGATTTTCCCTAGAAGGGAGCATGGCCCTGCTGACATCATAATTTCAGATTTCTAGCCTCTAGAACTATGAAACAATAAATTTCTGGGTTTTCTTAAACTATCCAATTGGTGTTACTTTGTCATGGCAGCTCTAGGAAGCTAACATACAGGGGAAGGACACTTAAAACTATAGTAGAGTAAGAGATAAGATGTCCTAAGATGCTTCTTTGGGGACATTTTTAATATGGATTTTGCTTTAGAAAACTCTCTCTTCCACTGTCAATCAAGGTACCTTGCTCCACTCGTCGAAGGGTGGCCCATATCCAAGCTGAAGCTTTTTGATCCTGTGTCTTCTGTTTGTATCTTTATGCTGATCATAGCTTCCAGGGGAAAAAAAAAAAAAAAAAAAAAAAGGGCAGTTTTGCTTCCTTGATTCTAGGAGCTGTCCCAAACATTGTGCACCCTGCAAACCATTTCTTTGGCTTTTCCCTCTTCGTTTGCTTAAGTGAACCAAAAGTGTCATTTATTGCTTGCAGCTAAGAGTCTGATATAGGCCCCATGATTAATGTTCTGGTTCTTTTTTACAGAGAACATGATAGTGTTATCTAATTTCATTTTTATTTCAGTTTTTCTTTGTGTTGCTGCAAGAACATATCTGCTATATTTATGGCAACTTGTGGCAATAATGGAAGATCCTAAGATACATTTTTATAAAAATGTTTTAGACCTGGATAAAACACCACCTTAATTCACCATGGTCTCTTTCATCTGGAATCCCCTTTCTTTCAACCAAATTCACATATCAAAAAAATTTTTTTTGACCTCAGAAATGCCATAAGGGATAAAAAGAAGAAAGAATACAGTCATTGGAGTTTAACTAAACTGGTCTTTAACTGAGGTGCCTGCCATCAATTGTATGTGGTCTGAATTTGGACGAATCACTTAGCCTTCCTGAGCCATAGGCTTCCCAGGTCATATCTACCAATGGGTCATTCTTGAAATCAAAAGGGTATTATATGCCAAGTACTCAGCCCAGTGCCTGGCATGTAGAGATGCTAAAAATACTGTTTTTCTCTCTTTCTTTCTTCTTCCAATCCTGACCCTTTGAAAGTCATCCTGACTCTTCTCAGAGCCTGTCCTTTTTTCTCAAGTGGACCTATAGCTACAGAAAGTTGAGAATGATAATTGGTTAAATGAGGACAGATCCCTCTTTAGCCCCCTTCCTCTCTAGCTTGCTGGGGTCCCCAGACTGGATTACTCTCAGCTCAAGGAACCCTCCCTCAACCTCACAAAGAGAGGGATAAGTTTCATTTTTGCACAACGTTGTTTGTTTGCCAATTCAATCCAATCTCAAAAGTATGTTTTGCCTTTTGAAATCTAAATGTTCACGTTTCTTTTTCCAAGGTATCTATATTCATTTAATGGTGAAAAAAACAAAACCTGGAGTCATTATATGTGCATCTATGTCTTTCTAAATATACACAAGCATTTTACTTGAATATTTCCAGGTCCTGCAAGAAATTCTGAAATAGATGTTCATGTATGTGGCTTCAGGGTTCATTTCAATGGCAGCCCAAACATTCTTCCAGCAGAATGGCCAGACACTCAGACCTGCTTAATCTTGTGAATCCATTGATATTTTTACCCTTCCAGAAGCATATACTATTGATCATGTGTCTCTCTTAATTGCACAGAAGAAAAACTGACTTCTTATGAAGACAACTTGATTTCTCATTTGATATCTTCATGTTCACACCAGTGTAACTGAGTTATCAGTGCTTGCTTGGACCACACTATTAAAACAGCCAATGGATAGTTTGTTTGTTTGTTTTAAATCTGGCAAGGGATTTGGCTCATTGTTATCATTTGGAAACTTCTAGAAATATGTCACCTGTAGTATCAGTGCACTGGTCCAGCAACTGGATTAGAAGTTTCTTCTTGGTGTTCTTCCTCCAGGGCTCCCATCCTACTGTATATTATCTCTAGTGTAGCAGTGATCACATTGTCCCATAACAATGACCATAGAACTTTATCATTCAAACTAGGACGTTTGAGAGTGAAAGGGGGCATGGCTATTAATTAAGCTCTAAAAAAGGGAATAAATTCAGAATATCCTAAGAACAAATAGGTCACTCTGACTTTCACTGTTAGTTCAGTGCTGTGTCTCTTACTCTAGACATTAAGCCCCTGGCCATATTTAGCTTGTTCTCTGATCTATCTCTAGCATCTAACATAGTACATAGGGAAGGATCTGCACTTTAATCTTGGTCCTGTGTCATGGCAAGAACAGATTAAACAATTGCCTTCAAACTTAAAACCCTTTTGTTGTAATCACTACAATATAGTATATGTTGGTATCGCTCAAGGTAGCCATTTTCCAATCATCTCTTTTCGCCTGGCTAACTGCTTATCCTTCAAGATATCTGATGTCATCTACATTGAGGTACATTCTTGTATTTTTGTGGCATCCTGTCCTGATATCTTTGTGCTTGATCATGTTCTATTACAATTGTTTCTTTAATAGACAGTCTTGACTCTTCAGATGAGAACTGCTTTGAACTCCATTTTATCTCTATACCAGTGTTTAGCATAGAGCCTGTCACAGAATAAGGAAATAATATATGAAAACTGAATGAATGTATGTGTAGATTCATGAATGAGAAAATGAAATATCCAGATTAGAAATGAGAATGTCCTATCTGCCAATTGCTGTTTGGTTTGCCTGATACTAATTATTTGCCTATGTGGTAATATCTATATAGCCAGAATCATGGACCCACAGACTGCTACAAACTAAGAGACAATTCCAGACATTAGTAAAGTAGAAAAGTATTCTAGTATATCATAAAATATTAAATCTGATGGTAGTGTCACCAATGGCATGATGTATTTAAAGGTGAACACAGGGCTAATGTTCATATAAAAATCATCCTGTGATATTTGTTGCTGGTTAACATTTTTTAATTCAGTTTCGTGGGAGAACAAAAGAGTGATTAAGAGCTAGAAAATAGAATTCATGAGAAAAGGTTAGATGAATTGAAATTATTTAGCCCAGAGGAAAAAAGTATATGTAGCCATTCAGTGATTCAGTGAAACATCATTATCCAATATCAATTTATTCAAACGATGGCATAATTTAAATTGACAGCTATGTTTTCAATGAACAAATGACCTACTGTTTAAAAAAAAGATAATCAGAAACCATTTGACTTAAATCTCTTTTTTTTTCTTTCTGATCTCATCCATTTTGAATTATCAAGGATTTATTTTACCTGAAATCTTCTGGGTCACATTTTGCATGGTAGTGGAGGTAGTAGATCAAGTCAAAGTGGGTCATGCCCCAATTTTTTTTTTTTTTTTTTGCTCTTAAGTTTCTATTTTCTAAAATGCTGTTATCCATTCATTCAACAAGTATTTATTGAGGAACTAGCATGTCAGAGTCCATGCTAAGCACTAGGGACAGAGAAGCTATGATACACAAGCTATTTGCATTATTATGAGATGTTTCATTTAAATTCCTCCCTTACTGAACTTAAGGGTGTTGGGAAACTCATTAAAAAGTCATACTAACCCCGACTTTTTAATGATTGCCATTCTAACTGGCATGAGATGGCATCTCATTGTGGTTTTGATTTGCATTTCTCTAAGGACCAGTGATGATGAGCTTTTTTTCATATGTTTGTTGGCCACATAAATGTCTTATTTTGAGAAGTGTTGGTTCATATCCTTTGCTCACTTTTTGATGAGGTTGTTTGTTTTTTTCTTGTAAATTTGTTTCTTTGTAGATTCTGAATATTAGCCCTTTGTCAGGTGGATAGATTGCAAAAATGTTCTCCCATTCTGTAGATTGCCTGTTCACTCTGATGATAGTTTCTTTTGCTGTGCAGAAAGAAATTAGATCATTAAATACCCTTTATTTCTCTCTCTTGCCTGATTGCCCTGGCCAGAACTTCCAATACTATGTTGAATAGGAGTGGTGAGAGAGGGCATCCTTGTCTTGTACCAGTTTTCAAAGGGAATGCTTCCAGTTTTTGCCCATTCAGTATGATATTGACTGTGGGTTTGTCATAAATAGCTTTTATCATTTTGAGATACATTCCATCAATACCTAGTTTATTGAGAGTTTTTAGCATAAATGCTGTTGAATTTTATTGAAGGCCTTTTCTGCATCTATTGAGATAATCATGTGGTTTTTGTCTTTGGTTTTATTTATGTGATGGATTACGTTTATAGATTTGCGTATGTTGAACCAGCCTTGCATCCCTGGGATGAAGCCAACTTGATTGTGATGGATAGGCTTTTTGATGTGCTGTTGGTTTTGGTTTGCCAGTATTTTATTGAAGATTTTTGCATCAATGGTCATGGTTATTGGCTTGAAATTTTCTTTTTTAGTTGTACATCTACCAGGTTTTGGTATCAAGATGTTGGTCTCATAAAATGAGTTAGGGAGGCTTTTCTCTTTTTGTATTGTTTAGAATAATTTCAGAAGGAATGGTATCAGCTCCTCTTTGTACCTCTGGTAGAATTCTGCTGTGAACTCGTCTGGTTCTGTACTTTTTTTGGTTGGTAGGTTATTAGTTGCTGCCTCAATTTCAAACCTTGTTATTGGTCTATTCAGGGATTCAGCTTCTTCCTGGTTTAGTCTTGGGAGGGTGTAAGTGTCCAGAAACTTATCCATTTCTTTTAGATTTGCTGGTTTATGTGCATAGAGGTGTTTGTAGTAATCTCTTATGGTAGTTTTTATTTCTGTGGAATTGGTGGTGATATCCCCTTTATCATTTTTTATTGCATCTAAAGGTTATTAATTATTAAAAATAAATATTATATGAAAGGTTATTTTAAGAATTTAGGATTAAAAAAGTTAGAGCTATGAAGTTCATAATATTAAGCTGAAAAATACAAAGTTCACAGAAGTCAATTGACTTACACAAGTTAACACAGTAAGTTAATAATTATTGTGAATATAATTCTGCTCTCAGGTATTTCACTATCTAGTACTCTTTCCTTCTTCCAAATTAGTAATTGCATTTATTTATTAATAGTAACTATTTGTATATGGTTGTGAACATATACAAATAACAGAACCCAACTATGATGGCTTAAACACCTAACATTTATCTACTGACATCAAATCCACAGCTAAGGAATCCATAGCTACTATAACAGTGCCACAAAGTCATCAGGGATCCAGACTCCCGTCATTTTCCTTTACTCTTTTTGTTATGTAGCTATAATCTTTAGGGCTACCAGAAGGCTGCTTCAGCTCCAGCTACTGCATTGTCTTCAATTAGGTACACTGCTGCTTGACATCTGTTCAGTTTTGTTGCTAAGTGGAAAAAAAATATTGGGTAGGTAACTTGTTATATCTACCTCATCATTGTTAAGAGACAATATTACATGGGTCTCCAGAATTTCTGCACGTCTTGTAGACAGAGGCAACGCCTCTCTTTGTTCTGAAGTGGTTTTCCAAGGCTATGTATAGGCCTTGGAAGCTAGAGATCATGTGTCCCTTCAAAGCAGAGAGAAGTTCCTTTACTGTCCAATGTAATAAAGGTAATGTCTTTCTCTTGGGGGCAAAGGTTACGCATGTACACAATTATAAAAGACTCAAATTTGCTAAACCCAGTATTTCTTTCCTGTAACACTACGTATCACGTGTGCAGGCATCACATGGCCCTGTTCATGTCACCTTATGGGTATTGAGGCCCAGGGGACTGACTTGAGAAAATGATGTTATTGGTTACTTTTACTGTGGTGAGTAATCAGATGTCTTTTGCTTCTGACTCCGAAATCTCATGCCATGTGCCAATATCTACGACACTGCAGCAGGTGACCTTTTAGCTTGCAAGTAAAATAAAGTTTCAGACCCTTCACAGTTCTGGACATAACTAGCTTTGTATGCTATAATATCTAAGGTGTCTAACTCCTTAGATATCTAGAACAGAGTAAGTGACTAACACATACTTGAATGAATGAATGAATGAATGAATAAATAAATAAATAAATGAAAGCCCCAAAAGACACTTTAATGAGTCAGATCACTTGACATAAAGTCCCAGATAATACCACTGAGGAGCCTTATTACCCTCCACAAAATCACTTACCCTCTCTAACCTCAGCTGCTTCAATTGCTAGTCTGCATTTCCTCCTTCCCCTTGCTCAGCCTTTGTTTATTCCCTAACCTACTGCTAATTGGCTTTGGGCCTCATCCCTTCAGAGAAACTGTTCTTCCACCGTCCCTAGCGACCCACTAACTAGCACAGCCCGCTGACCCTTTTCACTCTGTATCTCACTCCCTGCTGTCCTGTTGACATTTAACTCCTTAAAACTCTTTCTTTCCTTGCCTTCCATAAAACTTTCCTCTCCTGGTTTCCCTTATATCTCCAGGAAACTATTTGTCTCTTCTTCCTTTATTTACCCTTTAATGTTGATACACCATAAATGTCCACCCTCTCTCCAGTTCTCTTCTCACTCTATAAAGTTTATACTTTAAAAAAAAATGGTTTTGCTTACTGTGTATGAGCTTATAACTTTTGAATTTCTATCTCCAGCCCATATTTTTCTCCTAGGCTTCAAATCTATTTTTTTAAACCCCAATTCATTACCCCTACCTGGATGTGTTATTGGAACTTCAAATGAAGACATGTTTGAAGTTATACTTTTTATTTATTTTCACACCTCTCAAACCTGGTAGAGCTGGCATCCCTTTCTTAGTGAATGGTACCATTCATGATTTTTTTTTTTTTTTTTTTTAGATGCAGTCACTCTATGTCACCCAGGCTGGAGTGCAATGGCGCAATCTTGGCTCACTGCAACCTCTGCCTCCCTGGTTCAAGCGATTCTCTTGCCTCAGCCTCCCGAGTAGCTGGGACTACAGGTGTGTACCACCATGCCCAGCTAATTTTTTTTTTTTTTTTGTATTTTTAGTAGAGACGGGGTTTCACTGTGTTAGCCAGAATGGTCTTGATTTCCTGACCTCTTGATCTGCCCTCCTCAGCCTCCCAAAGTGCTGGGATATAGGCATGAGCCTCTGCACCCGGCCTCATGATTTTTTTTTTTATGTCATAAATCTAACAACTCTAAGGCTGACAACATTCCATGGCTGTCTCATCAATAGTTCTCAAAACCCTTGTCTTTCTTCCCACTGCCTCCACATTAATTTGGACCCTCACTATCTATTATACTGGACCCATGTTCAAACCATGTCTCCAGCATGGATCACATACTGGATCACAAAAGCCCCAAGAATAAACTCTCAGAACCAAAAATTGCATAATGCTGCTGCCCTGATTAAAACCTTCTTTGACTTTTCACAGTCAGAGAAATGGGAGAAAGTTCAAACTCTTTAGCCTGATACACACAACCTTCCTTACTCTGACAGCTGCCTGCCTGTTCAGCTTCACTTCCTATTTCTCTCCATCTCGCTGCCCCAGCCATAGTAAACCACTCACAGTTTCCAGTACGTGCCCTATTAATACAGAGCTTGCACCACTAAATAGACTGATTCTTCTACCTACTATTTAACATAACCTCCAAACCCAGTCTAGGGAATCTTTTATCCTTCAAAAGCTAGCTTAACTTTTTCTAGCCCTGGGAAGTTTACCCTTAACTACCAAACCCTCGCTCTTAAGACTGGTTAATTACTCCCTTCCTGGGGCTTCTCTCTACTTTGAAAAAAATTTTTTATCAAATTTATCATGGTGTACCATACTAATTTGTTTACATGCCTGATAACATTTGTCTTGTTTATCGTTATATGTCCAACATAGAACACAAATCCAGATGCAGAGTAGCGGCTCAATGAAATTATTTAAACGGTAAGAAAGCTGGAGAAATTGAGTAATGCCAGTAAAAAGGCAGTTACTGAAGTGGAATGAAAGCAAGCAAGCACAGAATTTACCTTCTTCATAGTTTGCCTTAAGTAAACTCTGGAATGTTCTTAGGCAATGTTCACCCTCCTGGGCCCCAAAATGAGAAATCAAGTTCACCAGGAAGTAGCCAATTGGGAATTGCACATACAAGGACAGTGTCCTTCACCTCCCAGTCAGTTCAAAGATAAGCCAGTGGAGAAAAGGGCAGCTACGAGGCAATGGTTTGTCTTAAACTACAAACATAAAGAACAGTTGTGACCATTGGAAAACTTTCTAGTTAAGAAGCACACAGTCTGGCCCAGACTGAGTTTGCCAAATTAGGCAAGAGAGAGCCCTGGGCAGGAGAAAGGGTCAGAAGGCTCGGGTGGGGGTGCCACTGCTAACCTTACCACTCCTGGGTCCTTGGACAATTTACTTCACTTCTCTAAATCTCTGTCCCCATATGTAAAATGGAATGCAAAACACACATTTTGCCGAATTCATAAGTTTGTTAAGGGGATTAAAAAAGGGAATGTATATGGAATGTTTTCAAGATGCCCAGAACAGGGTAAATGTTCAATAAATGTTTACCATTGTTTATAATGAAATATATAAAACACTCAAGTAGGACTCAGCTCTGTTCCAGCTATTCTTCAAGAGGTTGTAACAACCAAAATGTGTGTAGACTTATTATTTATTTGGCTCAAACACCTTTCCTCTTCTATGTAGTGGGGTTCCTTTATAGATTTATTACAAAAAATAAATTTAAATGGCTAAACACACCCTGTGGAATGAAAATTATAAATAATTACTCTGGTATTAAACAGTTACTCTGGTATTAAATAGTTACTGTAGCATTAATTGCTAAACAAATTACATAAAGAACAATCCACAGGCATAATGTACCATAGCAAGGCTGTTAAATTCCAGGCCCACCTTCATGAAATGTCTCTGACTGGCCTCGTTTTTAATCTTCCTACTTTCTTCATGTGCATCCTAAAAGTCCACTCCTGTCTTCTATACCTGCAACACTTTCATCTCAGATTGTTTACACTCATGTAGTTCTTCCTTTATTAGTAGTTTTATTCTAACTGCAATTAACTCTCAGTTTGTTTGTAATCATGTTCTTAGAGTTTGCACTTTAGGTGCAGTTTTTATTAATTTTATTATAAATATTCACTTGCCTAATTGGTATTTCCACTGGGGTATTCCACAGAAAACTTAAATTTCACAAGTCTCAGTTTCAACTCATTTCTTTCTTCCTAATGCAAATTCTCCTCCTATGTCTTCTAATAGTAGACACAAACTTCATACCCAGGATAGTACACACCAAAGCCAGATTGTCTGAATTTAACTCCTGGATCTAATGGTCACTTGCTGTGTGACCTGGAATAAATTATTAAACCCTCTGTGCCTCCTTTTTCTCATCTGATATTGATATTACTTAACTCATAAGGTCTTTATGAGGGTTAAATGAATTATTATGTGTAAACACTCAGAACACTTCCAAAAACATAGCAAATGTTATATATGCAAGAGGCAACTAACCAAGAAAAACTAACCTGAAAGCCATCTCTGAACTCCTACGTTCATTTGGTCACTTTTTAAAAATTTTTAGATGGAGTCTCACTCTGTTACCCAGACTGGAGTGCAGTGGTACAATACTGGCCCACTGTAACCTCTGCCCCACCAGGATCAAGCAATTCTCCTGCCTCAGTCTCCTGAGTAGCTGGGGTTACAGGGGCATGCCACCATGCTTGGCTAATATTTTGTATTTTTAGTAGAGAGAGGGCTTCACCATGCTGGCCAGGCTGGTCTTGAGCTCCTGACCTCAAGTGATCTGCCTGCCTCTGCCTCCCAAAATGCTGGGATTACAGGCATGAGCCACCATGCCTGGCCTGGTCATTTCTTTTCTAAATCTTTTAAACATATCCACATCAGTGTATCTCTACTTTCATTACCTTTGTTTAAACCTGATCATCTTTAACCTAAATAGCATAACAGGCTCTGAAATGGTTCATTCATTTGTTCATCCATCACGCAACAAGTAAATACTCGCTTCTTACTTTGAACCTGACAGTGGGAAGTATTAATGGATGTGATAGGCATGTTCTCCTCCTTCTGATCTTGCTTCCTCTAATCCAGAGTGATCAGACACTGTCATTACCCTACGATCCCCAATGCCTTCATGTCAAAGTCAAAACATTTTTGTGCCATGATCTGACCCTGATTTACCATTCGATCCTCTCTGTCTCCCATTCCCTGTTTGAATCTCAGCTGTAAGCACTCATCTCTTTGCTTTTTAGAGAAGGTGCCATGTTCCTCCTTTCCTCTGGGACTTTGCACCTGTGATTTACTCTAATTTTCTGCCAAACACACCCTTTTGAGTAGCTAGCAGCTCCTATTGGCAATTTCAGCAAGAAGTCTTCCCTGGTTCCCAGACCTGTGTTCTCATAACATATAGAACTCAATCCTATCATGACACAAAATTGAGTTGCATTTTCTGTTTTATCCATCTGCCCAGCATATTGTAGGATGTATTTGTGAAGGAAATTCAACCAAAGGAACAAATAAACTCTGAAACTTCAGTGGCTTAATATAGGTTTTATATATATGTATATATAAAATGTATAGATTATGTATTTTATGTGTGTATGTTTTATATATAACATACTATATAAAAATGTTATATAGTCTATATTAATATATTTATATATTATATGATATACATCTAGAGTATCTACATATTATACATATTTAAATATAGCATATTATACACAAAGTAGTAGAATATTTTTATAAAATAGAGAATGTTATATATATTTATATATTATATACATTATATATAAATATGTATATTTTCTAGATTTATATATTATAATATATATGTGTGTGTATCCCTTATAGAAGAAAGGTATTTCTGGAAAGGGGTTGTCCAAGCAGAGGTAACTTTTCCTAACCTCTCTATAATCACATGGAGTCAGGGACTGTGTCCTGTATACTGCTTGTTTTCTCTGCCTAACATAGTGCACAGCTCAGAGGAGGTTCTCAATAAATAAGTGTGGTATAAATTGATACTTTACCTCTCTGGTTGCAGCTTGCCTTTTTGCTAATGACACAGATATGGGAAGGTTGTAGGATTCAAATAAATTTGACAACAAGCTGTTACCTTTTTAAACTTAGAAACAGCATCTCTTGAGTCTAGGGGTCTATCAGTTTTCCATCAGCTTCCCTGCTATGAAGAATCACCCTAAATTACATCAAAAGAGAAGACATCATGTTCTCCTCAGGTCGGTGGTACAAGAATGCTTTTCCACTAAGAAAAATATTAAATTTTCTATTTCCTGTGTGTTACCAGCAAAAACTTTTTTCACCACCTACAGCTTTCTGGGTTAGAGTGAATACGTAACTAACCAACTAGCTTGTTCATTGCCAATTCAAGGACACCAATGATCCTCTCATCTGTTGGTGGCAAATTCTTTTCCTATGTGATGTCAATACTTTAACCTGTCTATGATAAGCCTCATTAATTATTCATACTTACCTCTTAGCCCTGTGTGTGGCTTCAGAATAATTTCCAACATAGACATCCAAATTTTGACTCACAGCTTGTTACATTTGGCATTGGGGTGACTCAGTTCCTCGTCTTTGGTGTACTCCTTCATCAATTTTGCAGATATAAAGAAGTTAAAGGAAATAATGGACAGTAACTCTACAAAGAACATGCAAGATGTTAGTAGCAGAGAAAAACCCAAAGTTTAGAGATTCTGATCCTCAGCCAGTAATTTTTTTTAACCACTTGGAAACAGACATCAAAAGCAAAAAGAAATGTTCCAGAAGTCTTGGTGTGTGTAGCAGGGTGAGTGGATGTAGCTGTACACCCTAAAGACAAATTTTAAGTCTTATAACTTGGCTGAGGGCAAGCTCTGGTGTTTAGCAAGGTCTTGTATTTTGGGTTTACAAGATGCTCATTTGTTTCTCAATGGTTCCAATTTGCCCTTTCACATGGAATGTTGTCGGAAACCTGGGGCCTAGAAACAGCAGATAAAGCACTGAGTGAGATAAGCTTTGAGTCACTGAGTGTCCCTGGGCAAGCTGGCAACCTGTTCCAAGCCTCAGTTGCCTACTGGACAAAATATGGTATTGGGTGTTTTTGGTAAATTTAGATTAACTTGTATGAAGCACTGAACATGATATATGGTGGATATTACATCTAGAGCCTTTATGTCCAGCCTCACTTCTACCTACAAGTTGTCAGAAAAAGACATTTGAGCATTTTAAGAGTGAAATGAATAGGGTACCACCAAGGTTTCTAGCAGCCCAATTCTATCCTGGCTTTTCTTCCTGCAAGTGTTTTCATCTTGGATGAGTCCCTTTTCTCTCTGCACCTCCATTTTTCTCACCTGTTAAGTAAGGAGATTGGAAAATGACCTTAAGTCCGTTTCATCTTTGAATATTTATGATTCTATGCTCTCTCTATATCTGAGTCCTCAGAATTCTCTTTCCTGGACTATTTCCCTAGTTGAGAGAAAATTATAAGAGGGGCTGCTTCCCAGGTTTATTTTGGGTGCAGTGGCCAGTCTCCCTTGGACTTGGCTTTTGTAACTAATCTCTAAAACAAAGTGTGCTCCAATTATGACTTCACTCTACTGGCCCAGCAGAGCAATTGGGTGCTGCCAGCAGGGATAAAGGAGTGTTGCAGTTATGAGGCAACTATTTTCTTACAATTAATGGACATGGGGTTGAGAGACATGTCCCTCAGGCATTCTCTTGTGCCACCTTGAAGAGGTCATCCTAGGTAAAAGTTCTCTGAAGAGAAATACTAACAGATACATATGGCAAAACACAGCCTCCAGCTCCAGTCAAACCACCATCTCAAGCACGGTGAAAAGCAGAAAAGAGCTGTTGGGTGTACTAGGGTGGAGGGGAAGACCTTAGTCCTGCCTTTCTGAAGCATACATCACTTTGCAGCAAGCATCATTCTGGGTGCTGGACACAAAGACATGACGAAGGTGCAAAATGTGGTCCTTGTTTTTCAGGAGATCACAGTTTTCTAGGACAGGCTTACAGTAACTAAGGCAGTCAAGATATAAACAGTAATGTATGTCTTGGACATTCACCTAGAGATTAAAACGATGATGCTAGCAAGATAAGTTGTCAGGTACTTTAGATTATAGGTGGGAATAATGAATCTTTCAGAATTACTAAGTGAGGTCTTCCATAGAAGAGCATAATTCAAGGCATATTGGTTTCACCAGTGGTGACCACCTCTGAAAGGCAGATACAGGGGAGGAGACTTGATAGTGTTGGAGGAAAAGAGAGTCAAAACCTAGAAGGAGCATCACAAGGAGAAGGATCATCACAAGGGAGAAAAATAATTGATTTGTTTCTGAGTTGGTAATGTGAGAGTTGCTAGAAACAACCCTTGCTCATGTGTCTTGGAACTAGTTTATGCCCCAGCTGTGTGCACAAAGTGAAAGGCTTGATTGCTAGAACCGTATTACTTTTGGCTCTAGTCTGCCAGACCTTCTATTCTGCAAACTATAGCTCCCTAAAGCTTTCTGGAAGTGCTTTTGTATTCCTGGACTTACCTACAGAGTACCTTTTAAGGCAAGGGAAGCTTCTTACCTCCTCTTAAATCAGCTAAATTATGCTGGTGTAATAATAAACACCCATATCCCAGGGACTTAACATAGGTTTCTTATCCACATCACAGCCCAGTGAGGGCTGTTCTCCTTCATCCTAAAACGTTTCCCTCTGGAACTCGATTCTCTCTATGTTGTCGTGGAAGGGAAAAGAGAGCTGCAGGATCAGGTTTTTAAGGACCATGCCTAGAGTGGCTTACATCATTTCTACCTACATTGCATTGCACCAAATTTAGTCATGATCCCAACTTATTGTCACCAAAATGCTAGAAATTTGGTCTAGGTCCTGCTACTCACAGCACAGAAAGCCAATCTAAGAGACAATGAGTACTGCCATGGAAGAAGGCTTTAATTGGATGTTGCAGCTGAGAAATTAGGAGGTCAGTCTCAAATTTGTCTTTCTAACTAGCTAAAATTAGGTGTTTATATAGCAGGGAAGAAATGTAATCATGTATAAGAAAACAGGAATTAGGGAGGAGTGAGGAAGAGAAGCTGGCCAGCAAAAAGTAGGTGGAGAGTTAGGCAATCCTGGAGGGTAAGGGGTCTGCCATCTCATTGTCCAGACGCAGTAATCTGGTAAGTTTCACCTCTATCTGGGAGGTATAATGTTTGGTTTCCTGAGAAAAAAACTCAGATAAGACAAATGTGACTTTCATGAGTTTTAAGACTGGGAGGGTCAATTTCTATGTTTATTCAAAAGAAACGATAAACATTAGTTCTGTAGGATACTTGGACCAGTTTCACTGTCCGCTCTTTATTGATCAGTTCCTTGATCATGGGGAATCTGGTCATTGATCTTTCTAGGTGCTTCATGCTAAAGAGAGCATTACAAGCAGCTCCATACCAAGCGTGATGAATCAAATGTTAATCTAATACTACAGTCTCCTTCTGTAACACAATCTTTCTCCCTCTAGTCCCTCACTTTCACCAAAGACAAATAATAGCAGGATCAATCTACCTGCAAAATTAGCTTCAGTCGCATATACTAGGCCCAATTACCCACAGAAAGTACAGCAAGAATCGTCATTCACATAGGCTCTCCTAAATTGGCTTTCCCGGAACCACTCACAAGGCCATTTCAGTCAAAGCTCTGCGAAAATAACCAGTTCCTCCAACTGTGTCTCATTATGAAAGAAAAAAGATTCTTATTGAAATTATGTAAGTAACCATATTGCCATAAATCAAGAATATTCACAAATAGTTTACAAATGCTAGAGAAATCAGGCAGAGAGAGAAATGTGCTTCAAATTCTGTTTACAAGAGTGTACTCTACTCAATTGTTAAAGGCTGTAAAAAGCTCAAGAGAAAAATGTTCTCTAGACTCTGAAAAACAAAACAAAAAGAATCAGCCATGTTTCAAACGACCAAAAAAAAAGCCATAAAAATTATTTCTGTCCTCCATTAGTTCACTTCATGCAGTCAACTCCCACTCTGTTTCATATTGCATTAGTAATCTTTATGAATACATCAGCTTTTCAATGAGTGTCCTGGAAGTTTTCTCTCTAGTCTAATGGCACAATCTCCAAAGTTATCAGAAATGTGCATTTAAGGATCCTTTTCATGAATTCCCCAAAAGAAGCAAGTTCCAGACTATAGCTGATGATAAGTCTGTTTTTTAAAAAAAGTTAAAGCGAAACAATTATGAATGAGAAAAATCTCAACAGACACAACTGACAAGAAAATTTGGTTATTTTTGAGATATACAAACATTTACCATAATCATAATTATTACTGACAACATATATTAAGACATATCAGAATTTTAGGAATCTCATGCATTAATGTTAAAGCTAATTTTAATAAAACCTTATAAACAAATCTGTCTAATTTTAATTAGTTTGACCATAAGGTAAGAAGCCTTTTATAACCTTTTAAAACTTTTTAATTAAAGGTAAAATCATTGCTCTAAGAAAACTGTGTTATTCCAACACAGTGGCCCAGATACTGGTATTACATCAGTGTGCTTTCGATATTAACATTTAATTTGTAGAAAAACCTTGAACTAATTTGTCCCTCAAAATTAGCCCTTACAATCTCACGTGCCCACATCTTCCACAGTAGTTCCTGAGCCTAGAGGGATTGAATAGTTTTAATTTCTGGTCCTGTGTCTCGTGAAAGTTGTTCATTTTGATTGTCACCTTCTCCTGGATCTGGAAACAAGGCTTTGACTAGCGTCCATGTTCAAGATTTGGCAGGAATCTGTGCCTTTTTTAGAACCAGGAGTCAAAGTCCTATAACTTAATAGTACAAGGATTAGTTAATAGGACATTTATATGTGGAAAGTCCTGTCATTCTCCCTAATATGTCACAAATTAAAACACTGTGAATTGGTGGCTGGTAGTTACTGCCTCCAGCACTTTAAAGCACTGTATTAAAGTGGTTAGATTACTCTGTGCATATATCTAATTGCTAACATTCTAGTGACAGAACTGTGACCCAAAGCATTAAAAATGTGATAGGTCTAATGCCAAACGTATCAAAGTAAGACAATTAACTTTTCTCTCCATCATTTCAGAAAATGGTAATTGCAAATGTCAGTTTTGGAAATTCAGTATGATGATAATCTCCTTTCACTTAAATACTATACAATGAAACAAGGCCAAAGTAAAAACAAGCACAAAATAATTTTTCTGCTATTTTAAAAGAGCATCACTATTCATTCCAAGATTGGTTTCTAGATAGGTAAATTTCAACTCTAGAATCTTCACAATCTGCATTAGAGGTTGGGAAGTGTCTTCCTGTATTTCAAAGATGAGAAAACAGTGTGGGGGCCACAAAACATTTGTCCCACCATACTCCCCTGTAATGCATGCTTTTCTCAAACATTTTCCCAATCTGTTGCTACAATGCTCTGAACCCTTTCTATTTTCTGCAGATGCAACTTTAATACCGTATATTCCTGATCTGATATGAAACAGATCAGGAATATACAGTATTAAATCTGGGTACTGTTTTGCCAAGGCTTGGATCTCCACTGCAATATGCCAGTAAGGCAACAGGAAAATGAGAGGTCTTTGATTTCAGTGATCTTGTCTAATTAAGCTGGAGCTCCTCCTTGGGACCCCAAGCCATCATAATGTCTGTGGCCATCATTGAAGCTGTAAACTTCCTTGCAACTGGGCTTTGGCACAACCTTCTTTGACCAGCTTCTGTTTATCCACCAGCATTCCTATGCCATAGAGAGTCAATGAGGTAAGACTAAGCCAGATGGACCACCTAAAAATCACCTGGAGACCCTGGAATCCTTAGCAAAGAAATCAAGAAAAAGTTGGGGAAATTTGAACTGCTGGTTCTCCAGCTACTACAGTCAAATGAAGAGGAAACAGCAGCCCTGAATTTTTGAGTTCTTAGGATAAAAAAGAATACATTGATTGTATGACTAACTTTATAGGGAAAGACTTATAATGTGAACTCAATAAATAGTGATGTAGCAAAGAGAAGTTTCCATGGGGAAAATAATATGTGAAGTCAAAAGTTAAAGTAAGATTTTTCCAAGTTGCATTTGAGAAGAGGGAGGAAAAAAAGCAAAGGAACATGAAATTATAAAAAATAAACTGTAACATATTCCTTACCCCTCAAGAATAATCTAGAAGTCAAAAGCCAAATTATTTATCATCAAAGAATCTTTTGTACTTCACATTGGCTTATTGGGTATGATTGTATCTCCAGAGTCACTCTCTGATTCCTGATACTCCTTTATAAAGTGGCCATCAATGAGCTGAAGAAAGACAGTGTGGAGTATCTAGAACACTGAACAACAGGCTGATTTGACCTCAGGAAGACTGTAAAGGTAGACTTGTGTTAAATGAGTCACTAAGACAATCCCACACTTAGTTGCAAAGAGCCAGAAGGAAAGCTTGTTTCTGTTGATGTGAAAAGGTGAGCCTGCATAGCCAAGTGAATTCTAAGGAAAAAGAACAAAGCAGGAGGCATCACACTACTACCTGATTTCAGAATTTGCTACAAAGCTGTAGTAACCAAATCAGTGTGGTACTGGCATAATAAAGACACATACAGCCATGCAACATAGTAGAGAACCCAGATATAAATCC
>CAUYLG010029005.1:0-44977 GCA_963573385.1 Cacajao melanocephalus
GTAATTCCTGTAAACCTTTTGTTCCTTTATTCCCGTATTCCTGTATTTACTGTTTAATGTAACTAGTGTCATCAATGAAGAACTAAAAGGTATATAATCAGACTTATGCTCACAATAAAGCTGCTACTCTGGCATGTTACAGGCATCGCCAAGGTAGTCCCCCAGACCCCACTGTCTGTCTGTCTTCTCTTCCGCGCACTCTCTCCTCCAGGTTGTGAACATCTCCGAGCTGGGGTGAGGCCTCCCGCAGGCCGGGAGCCTCCTGGCAGACGTGCCGGTCCCCGACAGAATCTCACCACGTTGCCCAGGCTGGTCTTGAGCTCATGGGTTCAAGTGATCCTCCCCACTACCGTGTTTGGCCTCCCGAAGCACAGGGATTACAGGTTTGAGATTTAGTATTCATTACATAAAATGCATACAAATTATCCAGGTAGATTTTCTTCCTGGTTTAAAGAAAAGTCAATCATTTTAGAGGGCTTTATTAAGGACAAGGTCAAGCAAACAACTTGTGTTTCATAAAAATTTAACTGGCTGGGCGCGGTGGCTCACGCCTATAATCCCAGCACTTTGGGAGTCTAAGGCAGGAGGTTCACAAGGTCAGGAATTCAAGACCAGCCTGGCCAAAATGATGAAATCCTGGCTCTACTAAAAATACAAAAAAAAATTAGCTGGGCGTGGTGGTGGGCACCTGTAATCCCAACTACTTGGGAGGCTGAGGCAGGAGAATTGCTTGAACCCAGGAGGTAGAGGATGTAGTGAGCTGAGATCATACCACTGTCCTCCAGCCTGACAGAGTGAGACTCTGTCTCAGGAAAAAAAAAATAATAATCAACTTTCTGCAACTAGTGAGCTCAGTTTGATGAAATTTCTAGTTAGGCTACATTCAATGGCTTAATTTTTTTCTGTGCCAATAAACATTGTACTGTCTTTTGTCAGAGGATGACTAGGTAAAACATTTGTGTTGCTGGTCAAGAGAAAGATTATGACAAAATAATATGGACTAAGTAACATAAACGTAGTATCATTAGAAGAATAATGTAAAGACCCCGACCTGTTGTTCCACATGTAATTACTTAATAAAAGGCCAGGCACGGTAGCTCATGCTTGTAATCCCAGTACTTTGAGAGGCCAAGGTGGAAGGATCACTTTTGGCGAGGAGTTCGAGACCAGCATGGGCAACATAGTGAGATGTCATCTCCACAAATTTAAAAATTAGCTGGGTGTAGTGGTGCACACCTGTAGTCCCAGCTACTCAGGAGGCTGAGGCTATAGTGAGCTGTGATTGTGCTACTGTACTCCAGCCTGCGTGACAAAGTGAAACCTGTCTCAAAAAATAAATAAATAAAGACTTAGGAAGACATTCACTACTAGTTACTATACTGACTAGTGTACTACGAAGTATCTAGCTTAGAACATCCCTAAAAAGTCAGTTGTTCATATTTTCCCAGAAAAGCAAATGTAGACAGATGGACAAGTGGATAGGATGGGATGGGGCAAAGACGAAGGAAGACAATGACTTACAATAGTCTCCCAATTGATATCTTATTTCAGCTCTTGTCCCTCATAAATTCCCTAAATTTGCCCCTCATAAATGTATTCTCTACAGAGCTACCATTATGGTATCCTTAAACTAGAAATTATTCCTCTGCTCAAAATCTAAGGAGTTTCCACTTGAAGAAAACCTGAACATCTTATAGTGGCCTACCATGCACTATAAAATCTCCATCTGATATCATCTGTCTAATTTACCACTCCTCTGGCTCACTATAGTCCTGCCATATGGCTTTTTTTTTTTTTGAGATGGAGTTTCACTCTGTCCCCCAGGTTGGAGTGCAGTGGCACAATCTTGGCTCACTGCAACCTCTGCCTCCCGGGTTCAAGCAATTCTCCTGCCTCAGCCTCCTGAGTAGTTGGGAGTACAGACATGCATCACCACACCCAGCTAATTTTTGTATTTTTTGTAGAGACAGGGTTTCACCATGTTGGCCAGGCTGGTCTCGACCTCTTGACCTCAGATGATCCACCCACCTTGGTCTCCTAAAGTGCTGGCATTACAGGCATGAGCCACTAGGCCTGGCCCTCCTTGTTTTTTGGACACACAAAAATATGCTGCTGTCTCAGGGAGTCTGCACCCACTGGTTCCCTCTGCCTGGAACACTCTGCCTCCAGATATCTATCTGCACAGCTCACTTTGTTCAAGTCCTCAAGTCGTCCTCAGCAAGGCCTTTCCTAGCCACCCTATCTAAAAGTAAAGCTCAAACCACCCTCCCTTCCTGGCCCAAAAATCCCTACTCCTCCCTCATTTTTCTTCGTAACGCTTATTCAAAACCTAACATACTTTACTTTTTTAAAATGTCTCTTCATGAATATAATTCAGCTCCATGAAAACATAGATTTTTGTCTGGTTTGTTCATTGCTATATTCCCAATGATGGTTCTCAACAAATATTTGTGGAATGTAAAAAGGAGGGAAGAGGAAAAAAGAAAGGTGATAACCGTAACTGGGCTACAAAACTATTTCCAGGTAATTATAGTACAATCAATGAAAAACCCCATGATAGAAGTAAATTTGATTGGCTGGGCACCATGGCTCACGCCTGCAATCCCAGTACTTTGGGAGGCCAAGGCAGGCATGAGGTCTGGAGTCGAGACCAGTCTGGCCAACATGGTGAAACGTCATCTCTATTACAAATACAAAAATTAGCTGGGTGTGGTGTCTGGTGCCTGCAATCCCAACTACTAGGGAGGCTGAGGCAGGAGAACCATCTGAACCCGGGAGGCAGAGGTTGCAGCAAGCTGAGATCGTGCCATTGTTGTACTCCAGCCTGAGTGACAGGGCAAGACTCCATCTCAAAAAAAAAAAAAAAGTAAATTTGATTAAGCTCATTATTCAGGAAAATTTCATACCTATTTAGCTCCTAGTCCAGTTGTGCTTTTGGAAGTCCTGTAATACATCATTTCCATCACTAAAGTGTGTCCTCCATACCTAGCAGTCAAATCAGTGGTTGATTATACATACATTTTCTATAAATTGATATTTAATATCAGATTTCCTCTTACACATCATACCAGAAACAACAAAAAATTACCAATGGAAGGCTGAGGTGGGCAGATCACTTGAGGTCAGGAGTTTGAGACCAGGCTTGCCAACATGATGAAACCCTGTCTCTACTAAAAATACAAAAATTAGCTGGGCGTGGTGGTGCATGCCTGTAGTCCCAGCTATTCGGGAGGCTGAGGCAAAAGGATCACTTGAACCCAGGAGGCAGAGGTTGCAGTGAGCTGAGATCACACCACTGCACTCTAGCCTTGGTTACAGAACAAGACTCTGTCTCAAAAAAAAAAAAAAAAAAGAAAAGAAAAGAAAAGAAAGCTGACTCTCTAGGCAATACAGTAATATTTGGTTATTTAATAAACTTTTTTTCAGCACTTATATGCAAACAACTGTCCCAGGTATTATGGAAGATTTAAAGTGAACAAAAAGCCCCGTCTTCAAGAAATCTGTTTGCAATGAAGAAGACAATTAACTTTATGTAATATAATACAAAATTAGCTGTTTCTCCCCACCACTTTTACCACAAGTAAAGTTTGACCTCATCAACACCTCCAGTGCTGTGACCTTTCCATTTATTTCCAGTCTGTCAGCACTCTCTCTGCTTCACTCCTCTTCTAATCCACTCCACGAAATGTCACTCCAATATCTTTCCTGCTGGTCCCTTCAGCTCCCATTGCTCTTTTACCACACCTGGCTTACAAATTCCCATACTCAGGATCTATTTATCTTTTATTTTATTTTTTGTATACAGACGAAGTCTCACTATGTTGTCCAGGCTGGTCTTGAACTCCTGCGCTAAAGTGATCCTTCTGCCTTAGCCTCCCAGCATAAGTCACCTGGCCTCAAGATCAGTATCATCTTCAACTTTTACATTTGGGTTACTGAGTATCGATAGAGAAAAGTCACCATTGTTTGTACTGTTCCACTTCAAATTAATGGTCTCCAAACCGCATATGCTCTTTTTTTCTTTTTCTTGTCTTTTTAAATTTATTTTACTATTATTTTTTTGCATATGATCTTAAAACCACTCAGCAGTCCAGCCCTGAACAACTCTGCTCAGCTCCCCTTTTAATTTCCTGCAGAAACAATTCCAACTTTTACTACCACATTACACCCCACCCTCAACAAGTGACCTTGCCTCCTCCAGCCCATAGAAATAAATGTCAGCAGCTGTTTATTCTCCCAGGCCCACCAACAAACATTTTTACAAATAAATTTTGGCTCACAACTGGTTATGGTAGTGCATGCCTACAGTCCCAGCTACTTGGGATGCTGAGGTGGGAGGATCACTTGAGCCCCAGGAGGTCGAGGTTGCAGTGAGCTGTGATGGTGCCACTGGATGCTGGCCTGGGCAACAGAGCAAGACCATCTCAAAAAACAAAAACAAAACCCTTTAAATGAGTACCTAATTTCCAAACCAATGATACTTTTCAGTCTTCTTGGCCTCTCTGCAGTATTCTGCCTTGGTATCATTCTGACCACTCCTTCCTTAAAATTATCTCAACTTTTAAAAAATTATTATTTTTGAAACTGGAGATGGGGCGTGGTGGCTCACGCCTGTAATCTCAGAACTTTGGGAGGCTGAGATGGGTGAATCACTTGAGGCCAAGAGTTTGAGGCCAGCCTGGGCAACATGATCAAACCCTGTGTCTACTAAAAATACAAAAATTAGCCGGGCATGGTGGTGCATGCCTGTAATCTCAGCTACTCAGGAAGCTAAGGCACAAAAAATTGCTTGAATCTGGGAGGCAGAGGTTGCAGTGAGCTGACATTGTGCCACTGTATTCCAACCTGGGTGATAAAGTGAGACTCTCCCTAAAAAAAAAAAAAAAATTGGAGATACGGGTCTCACTCTGTCACCCAGGCTGCAGTGCAGTGGTACAATCATAGCTTACTACAGCCTCAAACTCCTATGCTCAAGCAATCTCCCTGACTCAGCCTCCCAAGTAGCTAGGACAAAAGGCGGGTGCGACCACACCCTGCTAATTTTTATTTTTTGTAGAGACAGGATCTCACTACGTAGTCCAGACCAGTTTCAAACTCCTGGGCTCAAGTGATCCTCTTGCCTCAGCCTCTCAGAGTGCTGGGATCATAGGCATGAGCTACCGCACCAGCCTCTCTCAACTTTTGAAGTTTCCTCTGATTCACCTCCTACCCTTCTAAGCCCCATTAAATGATCATCTTTAGTCTGGTCCTTAAATGCTGGCTTCCCTTGGGTGCTATCTAATGTTGGAAATATCAGCCATTCTCAACTAACAATTCCTAAAAATTATATCTCCAATTCAGACCTTTTATTCTAAGTTTCCAATTTGAATTTTAAGTTACCAACTAGACATAGCCACCTGGATGTATTCACTTATTAAACCACTGAGTGCCCTCAATGTATCAAGCACTGTCCTACATGTTAGGGAGACAGCAGTGAAGAGACACAACCCTCAACTTACAGATCTTATATTCTAGTTTGGTGGGGTGGGTTAGACGCCTCATAGGCACTTTAAATCCAACACATCTGGAACCAGACTTGTTATCTAATGTCTAACCCTGCTCTTCCTTCCTATATTCTGTTTTCTCATTTTCCCTTGCCCAGACCATGTACTTATTCAGTCAATATGTCCTGTCAATTCTATCTCCTAAACATCTCCTTACTATATCCCTTCCTTTATCCCTCTTCGATTGCCTTAGTTCTACCTTCGTCATTTCTCATCTGGACTGTTGCATTAGCCTGTTAACTGGTTTCTTTGCTTTCTGAAAGGAAGCATCAATCTACCCTCTACATTAGAATAATCTACAATGCTATTTTCACCTGGGCATGATTTCTTTTTTTTTTTTTTTTTGAGATGGAGTTTCACTCTTCTCACCGGGGCTGGAGTGCAGTGGCACGACCTCAGCTCACTGCAAGCTCTGCCTCCTGGGTTCAAACGGTTCTCCTGCCTCAGCCTCCTTAGTAGCTGGTGTAAGGCCAATAGCCTTGCCGGGAGCCAGATGGATAATACCCACCCCTCCGCACCTGATAACACTGTTATCAGGAGGCCGGACATCCTACTGGCGCCTGCCTTCTCCATGCAGGCTCCCCACACCCACTCCTGCATTCCACCCCTAGCCCCACACTCAGCACTAAATCATGCTGTCAGCCCAAAATTCAAAAATCCCGCTGAGAGCCTGACCAATGGCAGCTCGCCAAGTCCGGGTCCAGTCTCTCTCTCTGGCCAATACAGGTGCCCATGCTTTGTTTCCTCACCGGTCAATCTGTTACCTTCTCCAGCCCACCTGTCGATAGCCCTGCTGGGCTACCAACAGGCAACTTGCCAAGTCCAGGTCCAGTCTCTCTATGACCAATGCAGTTGCCCATGCTTTGTTTCCCCACTGACCAATCTACTGCCCTTACCCCCTATAAAACCCCACGCCCAGAACGGCTGGGCACAACTTCTCTGGCCCCTTCTCTGGACCACAGAACCTCGCCCGGGAGCTGAATAAACTGGAATTTAGTTTTCCTTATACTGGCCTCAGTTTCCTAATTTTAAACTTGACAATAAGCCTTACAAGTGGTGCCGAAAACCCGGGAGGAGTTGAAAGACCCCCTCCTGGGGATCAAAAAGACCCCTCCTGGGGGAAACTGACTCCTCCACCCAAGGCCGGACCGGACCGGGAGACCGCTCTGCCGCGAGGTAAGCTGCTCTCCTCTTCCTTACTTCTGTTGCCCATAGTCTTTCTCGCTGCTCCCTCCCTCCCTGGACTCCCTGCCTGTAACCACGGCTGCGTCAGGGACTCCTTCCTTGGTGCCGTTCCGAGGACCTGAGCGTAGAGGAGATGTCCCTACACTCGTCTTCTCTCCGTAAGGGGTCTGCCGGGGGTCAGGAACCTGTGGGAGACGTCCCCATTTTCCTGAACCCTCTCCGGTGTTCGGAGGGGCGGTCTCGGACGCCTCCCGACCATCTCCGCAGCGGCGAGTGAGGTTTGGGGTACTCAGAAGTCTGTTTTATAACTCCAGGTCCTACCCAGAGCTTGGGCTAAGCCCCGGTCCTTAATTCCAGTTTATTTGCCCTTTTGCCTAATAGCTCCCGCCGAAGTGCTTCTGTTCTCTCTCCTTTTTAACCCCGCATGGGTGAGTGAGTGAGTGAGTTTACGTGTAGTCCCACGGCCTGACGGCTACAGGGCGTGTGTGGGCCTCCACCTGCGGTTCCACAGGGACGTCATAAGGCATAACGGTGATTCACCTCAGGACCAAAAAGCCTGAGGTGACCAGGCCCAGGGGTTATACGGGTACACCTTAGCCAAGACGCCCTGAGACATCCCTCCGGGGACATGGCCGGGAAGGCATCAGACTTTACCCCCTATAAAACCCCACGCCCAGAACGGCCGGGCGCAACTTCTCTGGCCCCTTCTCTGGACCACAGAACCTCGCCCGGGAGCTGAATAAACTGGAATTTAGTTTTCCTTATACTGGCCTCAGTTTCCTAATTTTAAACTCGACAATAAGCCTTACAGCTGGGATTACAGGTGCCCACCACCACATCCAGCTAATTATTTTTGTATTTTTAGTAGAGATGAGCTCAGGTGATCCGTCTGCCTCAGCCTCCCAAAGGGCAGGGATTACAGGTATGAGCCACCACACCCAGCCTGGGCATGTTTTTCCTAGCTTAAAATCCCTCAGTACTTCTCACTACCTGGAGTCTTTCACTATGCACTATATACTCTGTCTGTACTAGCCGTATATATCTTTGCAACCTCTGCTCCAGTAAGAACAGGTGCTCCAGGAGGAACCGAATTACCAACACATGACATTCTCTCTGTTGGAAAGCAGACCAACAGCCCAGTGGTTAAGAGCCGGGCCCTAGAGCTAGATTGCCCATTTGACCACAGCTCCTACTGGTTGTGTGACCTTGGGCAAGTTATTTAATGTCTCTGCAACTCCGTTTTCCTTTCCCAAATAGGAATAACAGTAGCTGCTATTTCATAGGGATTTGAGAATTGAGTTAATATATGGAAAGTCCCTGACAGTAAATGCTATGTGCATTATTATCATTATGCCTTTACTACTACCTCTTCCCCTAAAGCTGAACACTTTACTTTGTACTCCCATACACTTTATCACAAGGGATTGTAACTTTATCTCCTTCACTACACAGTGATGGTCTCAGGGCAGGAACTTTGTCTAATTCATCATTTTAATCCTCAACCAACATAATATATGTCATATTTTTATGTGAAATAACTATCAATAAATGTGGAATGTGTTTAAGCTAAAAAGTGTGCAGGTACAAAACAGACTGCAAGCATCTAGGCCAAGTCTTGAAAAGTTGAATTTCAAGAAAAGGTGAGGGAAACAGACATTCAAGTGTAGAGGTGCTTGGGCAATGGGGAGTAGACTAGAATACGGAGGGAGGAGATACTTAGAAATGAAGCCAGACAGAGAAAGTTATGAACAGAGTTGAATGTTATCCTAAGGAGTTTGGACCTTACTCCAATAACAACTGGGGCCCAAGGAAGTCCTTTTGACTAACAGTGCTATATGGTTTAATCATTTTAACTATATAGGTAATTTGAAGACTGAATTGGAAAGCAGAAAGACCAAAGACGGAGACTAAGGATAGGTACTGCTAAAATCTAAGCAAGGAGCTTAAATGGGACCATGCACACGAAAGAGGGGGTAAACAACATTTCCAAGGTGAAATTAACTAGCCTCAATGATGGTTCTGATATAAAGATGAAGGATATGACTCAGAGGTTTCTTGCCTGCATAAATGGAAAATGATACTATTAATGAAGATAAGGAATACAGAGGGAGGAGCATGGCAAGGAGTCCAGGAGAACGAGCAGTTACTCCACCTAAAGTAATTCTTGAAAACAATAAACATATTATCTAGGATTGAAATCAAATGCAAAGAGAATCATGCCATCACTCTGGCATGCACTGTTCTTATTTAACAAGCACATCAGAAAAAAAAATGTGTCCAGTTCAAAGGGCTCATTTGTTTACTAAATAGTATGCTACTGTCCTTCATTTGGGGGAGAAAAACCTATTATATAGAGGTAGCGCTGAAGAGATCAAAATGTGGCCAATATTTTTCAACACTATGTATTCTTAAAGCCTGTTTTAAAATTTCTCACAAAACAACGTTTTCTTTTCTTTTCTTTTTTTGAGATGGAGTGTCGTTTGTCGCCCAGGCTGGAGTGCAACAGCACGGTCTCACCTCACTACAACCTCTGCCTCCCAGGTTCAAGCAATTCTCCTGCCTCTGCCTCCCAAGTAGCTGGGATTACAGACGCCAGCCACCATGCCAGGCTAATTTTGGTATTTTTAGTAGAGATGGGGTTTCACCATATTGGCCACGCTAGTCTTGAACTCCTGACCTCAGGTGATCTGCCCACCTCGGCCTCCCAAAGTTCTGGGATTACATGCATGAGCCACCGTGCCCAGCCAAAATAGTATTTTCTTAGGGCACCAAGATTCTGTCCTAATCTAAATATCATGATGAAAATGTAAAGCTGCTTAAAGATTTATTTAAAAACACTGACATTCATTTTGCTCACTTGCTGCTTTATATGAAATGCTAGTTATTATTTTTGAATGTGCTGTCCCCTTTGTAAATCATATCAATATGTACTTCATGCTTTTTCTCTATCAACACTTTTTTTTTTTTTTTTGAGATGGAGTCTCACACTGTCACCCAGGCTGGAGTGCAATGGTGTGATCTTGGCTCACTGCAACCTCTGCCTCCTGGGTTCAAGTGATGCTCCTGCCTCAGCCTCCCGAGTAGCTGGGATTACAGACACCTGCCACCACGCTCAGCTAATTTTTTGTATTTTTAGTAGAGATGGGTTTCACTAGTTGGCCACGCTGGCCTCGAACTCCTGACCTCATGATCTGCCCGCCTCAGCCTCCCAAAGTGCTGGGATTATAGGCATGAGCCACTGCATCCAGCCAAGACTCCCCTCCCCCCATTTTTTTTTTTCTGAGACGAAGTTTTGCTCTTGTTGCCCAGGCTGGAGTGCAATGGTGCGGTCTCAGCTCACCACAACCTCCGCTTCCCAGGTTCAAGCAATTCTCCTGCCTCAGTCTCCCGAGTAGCTGGGATTACAGGCATGCTCCACCACACCTAGCTAATTTTGTATTTTCAGTAGAGATGGGTTTTCTCCATGCTGGTTAGGCTGATCTAGAACTCCTGACCTCAGGTGATCCACCCGCCTCGGCCTCCCACAGTGCTGGGATTACAGGCATGAGCCACTGAGACTGGCCTGACTCCCTTTCTTAAAGGTTCAACAAGATGATCGAAACTAAAAATGCAATGCCTAAAAGTTCTAATTATGGCAATCTATTTCTATCAGGACAAACACAATGTAAGGAAATTTAAACAGGCCAGATATTTCTGTTCCTGAAATGAGGAAATAGCAGGATAACTTTGTGCAGCAGTAATCAAATTTCAGTGCACAAACTCACTCATTGGGCGGGCGCTTGTTAAAAAAGCAGTTATCAGCTGGGCATGGTGGTGCTTGCCTGTAATCCCAGCACTTTGGGAGGCTGAGGCGGGTAGATCACTCGAGGTCAGGAGTTTGAGACCAGCCTGACCAATACGGTGAAACCCTGTCTCTACTAAATACAAAAATTAGCTGGGTGTGGTGGTGCGTGCCTGTAGTCCCAGCTACCCAAGAGGCTGAGACAGAAGAAATGTTTGTACCCAGGAGGTAGAGATTTCAGTGAGCCAAGACTGCGCCACTGCACTCCAGCCTGGGCAACAAGAGTGAGACTCTTGTCTCGAAAAAATAAAAAAAATAAAAAAGCAGTTATCTGCCCTTATATAGAGGTGGAGGGGAAGAGATCTAAGTGTGACTAACCATTTTCAATACTGTGTATTCCCTACCCTAAGATATTCTGATTTAGTAAGGAGATGAAACACAGAGACTTTCATTTTGATTTTCAAACGCCCCAGGTAATTCCAATGCAATTATTTCAAGGCCACTTTGAGAAACAATGTGCAGTGACTCTAATGTCAGAAATGTGGTTTAAAGTCCAGTTCTCCCACTCACTGCTGTGTGACCTCAGACTACTAACTTAGTTTCTCTGCAGTTCAAATTTCTCATCAGAAAAAGGGGGATACTAAAGGCTTTAGGGGAGTGATGACAGAGAATATAATGAACCATTGATTATGCAGTGCCCACCTATAATTACATATTCTGATTCACCCAGTTCCACCGGACAAAAATAAGGAAGAACTAGACAAGTTTACATATCCATCCTGACGTTCTAAAAGCATTCTAATTCATAACTTTTTTTTCCACTATAATATTAAGATTTTCATCTACAGAATTCTATAAGAACATCTCAATCGGGCATGCTCTTTTATCTTCCAACTCCTTTAATTTCGTAATACATGAAAAAGTTTCTGGACAAATTACTTAAGTGCTTCCAGTTCCATGATCAAATCTTCCTAATCGCATAAAGCCATGAATACAAATATTCACCAAAAAATACTATTCACATCATCAACATACTCAAAACTTAATACTTTTGCTGAACATTATTAGTAACATCCTACAAGAAAGCAAATCCTGTTTGTGCTGGCAGATCACAAAAACAGGACATAAAGTTATCTAAATAAAAAGGCCATATGCTTTATATTTAGAAAAATCAGTTTAATTGTGCTATAATCAATTCCTCTCACTTCACTAAGTAACTCTGCTAGTTTTCCCTATTTTAAAACCCAGAATATAAGGTGGTTTTGTTTTTAGAGACAGGGTCTCACTCTGTCACTCAGGCTCTCTCTCAAGCCATAGCTCACTGTTCTCAACCTCTCAGTCTCTCAAGTAGCTAGGACTACAGGCATATACCACCAAGCTTGCTTAAGTTTTAAAAACAAAAATTTGTTTTTGTTTTTTTTTTTTTAAACACAGTTTTGCTCTTACTGCCCAGGCTGGAGCACAACGGCACAATCTTGGCTCACTGAAACCGCCACCTCCCAGGTTCAAGCAATTCTCCGGGCCTCAGCCTCCAGAGTAACTGGAATTATAGGCATGTGCCACCACACCCAGCTAATTTTTGTATTTTTAGTAGAGACAAGGGTGTCACCAGGTTGGCCAGGCTGGTCTCGAACTCAGGTAATCCACTCGTCTCAGACTCCCTAAGTGTTGGGATTACAGGCGTGAGCCACTGCGCTCGCCCTTAAAACTTTTTGGTAGAGATGGGGTGTTGCTATGTTGCCCAGGCTGATCTTGAATTCCTGCCTCAAACAATCCTCTTGCCTTGGCCTCCCAAAACGCTAGGATTACTGGTGTGAGCCACTGTGCCCGGCTGAAACTAATAATCTTAGAAAACAGCTAGTAATTCTATATGATGCTTTTGTTCTAACCTGAAATTCTAAATAATGCTTTTGTTTACACTGAGAAATTAATTTATAAAAGTATGAAGCACCTTTTCCATCTTTCTTACTATTTAAAAGCTCAGCCAGGCACAGTGGCTCATGCCTATAATCCCAGCACTTGGAAAGGCAGAGACAGGAGGATCGCTTAAGCCTAGGATTTTGACACTGGCCTGGGCAACATGGTGAGACCCTGTCTCTATAAAAACAAACAAAAAAACCGAGCTAGGCATGGTGGCCTGTGCCAGTAGTCCCAGCTACTTGGGAGGCTGAGGTGGGAGGATCACTTAAGCCCAGGAGGTCAAGGCTGCAGTGAACTATGTAATCATGTCACTGCACTCCAGCCTGGGCCACAGAAGGAGATTTTGTCTTATAAAAGCAAATAAATAAATACAAGCTTTATAAAAGTCATCAGTTCATACTAACTACTTCATCTGTTATTACAAACAGCAATAACATCCCACAACATTTTATCACCTACCAAATATGCACTCACAAATGCCTCTGTCATATTAAGACTGCTAAGAAAAAGCAAAAGGAAAAACTGAAGTGCAGGCTGTTAAATGTGAAGGAACCATGGAACCTTGCGGAATTATCACATATCAATATTTTCCAAGTGCTCACTTGTACAAGGTACTATAAAGATTACCACCCTTCAGCCAAAGAAAAAAGGGGTTGGTGGGGTGGGAGGGAGGAATCAGAGCCCGGAAGGCTCTTTCTGAAGTCGAATGCAACTAACCTCAGGAGGACACCAAGGGTAGACTGGAGGTTACCAAGGCGTTTGGCGGCGTGTGTGTGCGTGTGCGTGTGTGTGTGTGTGTGTGTGTGCGCGTGTGTCGGGGGCGGAGGGGGGGCGCTTGTTCTCGTGCATTACATTATGATGTATGCCTTAAATAATATTAATAGTATTTACTAATATACCTCAAAGAAGCTGAGGGGGAATAAAACACCAAGGGAATCCTGCCAAAAACAGGATTTCTTGGATATTAGAAAAAGTAAAGATACCGTGGGGTACCCACACTTTGCATCATCTAGTAGGGCACTGGACAGGAGTTGATTCGGCTACTGTAAAAATCCTTGCAAAATGGTAATGTAGACTAAACCTGTACTATATTTGAGAGAGAGAGAAGGATGGGCAGGAGCAAGTTCGAGATGTCCACACTGGGAGAAAATTGAGGGTGCCACCGAGAAGGTCTGAGAACGGGCTTTCACGGCTCCAAAGTAGGGAGGGAAGAAGGGGGCGTTCTAGCTCCCGCCTCCACTTCGCCACCTGCACCCCGCCCTGGGTGGGGGTAGAGGTCCACTGGAGGGCCCAAGCCGTGGCGGAGGACAAGAAAGCGGCCGCGGGTCCCCGGGAATCCGAACCGAGCGGCCCTCAGGGAGGAAGGGCTGCAGGAAGGTGGGGCGCGGTGCAGCCAGAAAACCGAAAGGAGGAATACTGGGAGGGAGCGACGCGCGGCTGGGGACCCCTCCCAGTACCACACCCGGAGACCTAGGCTGGGGAGGGAGGATCCCGCGAGCGAAAGGAAGGCAGAACTTACTCCGCGGTCCTCTTCCGAGAGGAAGTCGGGGCCGTCGTCCAGGCCTTCCTGCGGGGTCGGCGGGCCCGGCGCGCCGGGGAAAAGGATGAGACGGGGGAGACACAAAGGGAGACATTAGTGCCAGGCTGGCGCGGTCCCCGCGCCCGCCCCGCGCCCGCCGCCCCCACCGCGCGCCCGGGGCTCGGCGCCGCGGAGAACACCCACCATCATGGCTGCTCCGAGGCGAGGGCCGGCGCAGGCGCACGTCCCCCAGCTGCCGGAGGGCGCCGGCGACCGCGAGCGGGGCGGGGCGAGCGGAGGCGAAGGGGCGGGGCCTAGGGCGGTCCCCCCCCTCTCCCCGGAGCCGGAGTCTGTGAGAGTGGAGGGATAAGGGGCCCCTCCGCCCAAGGTCGAAGCACTGAAGTCAGGGAGAGCCTGAAGACCCAGACCTCATGGCAGGGGGCACGTCGTAGCTGGCGTGCTCTGCCCTGGGAAGGGCTAAAAGCCACATAGGGAGCGCTCCAGTTCCCCTGCCCCGAGGGCTCCAGAGAAAAAACGATGCAGGCGCCCTCCGGAAGCCACAATACATCATCTAGTCTTTGTATTATGCCACAAGATAATTAATCACAATTAATATCATTTTGCCTATGGAAGTTGCTGGAAACAGGACCTTCCACACAATCAGTAATCAGGAACGATAATCAAGCTTTTACTGCTGGCGAGATAATAACTACCTCAGAGTTTGGGGCACTAATGGTTGCGAACTATAAAAATGAGCTGTTCTCATTACAAGAATATTCCTTTCCTTTGTTCGAAGACATTTTCCCACGCCTACTCTAACTGTCCAGCTGGTTAGCGTCACGCGGGATCCACAGGCATTTCAACTAACAGGAGAAATCATTCTTAATCCTAGAATCCAGGTCTGGGGGTTGTTAAAAAAAAAATCATTTCCCCCCCCCCCCCACACACACACACACACCACGTTCCTGAGCTTGCATTCAGTTAAGGCACAGCATCTTCAGATATTCAGACCAGAAGCCCTTAACCCATTCCTTAACCCACTGAAATCCGTACTCTAGGGACCGGTCGCTGTGGCTCACACCTGTAATCCCAGCACTTTGGGAGGCCAAGGCGGGCAGATCACCTGAGGTCAGGAGTTCAAGTCCAGTCTGGCCAACATGGGGAAACCCCGTCTCTACTAAAAATACAAAAATTAGCCAGGTGTGGTGGCGTGCGCCTGTAATCACAGGTACTCGGGAGGCTGAGGCACAAGAATCGCTTCAACCCGGGAAGGGGAGGTTACAGTGAGCCGAGATTGCACCACTGCACTCCAGAGCAAGACCGTCTCAGAAAAAAAAAAAAGGCCGGGCGCGGTGGCTCACGCCTGTCATCCTAGCACTTTGGGAGGCAGAGGCAGGAGGATCACGAGGTCAGGAGTTTGAGACCAGCCTGAGCAACATGGTGAAATCCCGTCTCTACTAAAAATATAAAAATTAGCCGGGCATGGTGATGCGTGCCTGTAATCCCAGTTACTGGGGAGGCTGAGGCAGGAGAATTGCTTGAACCCAGGAGGCACAGGTTGCGGTAAGCCAAGATCACACCATTGCCCTCCAGGCTGGGCAACAAGGGTGAAACTCTGTCTCACCAAAAAAAAAAAAAAGGAAAAAGAAAAAAATCCTTACTCTCCCTTACTCCTCATATCCAACCAAATCCTATTGCTTCTATAATTCTCTTCCTTACCTCTTGAATTAGTCCAATTTTTCCAATTCTCACAGCAATTACCATCAACATCTCTTGTCTAGACATTTGCAATACTCTCCTGACTCTACTAGTTTTCATCACTCTCTCCTATTTTACACACTGCTGCCAGTTTTCCTCCTAAAACATAGATATTGATGATTATGTTATTACCCTGTTCAGTAATTTTTACAAGGCTTCATTTCATAGCGATTCAATTCCTCAGCCTATGGTTCCAAGCCTTCTACATTTGAATCCCTCCCTGTTAGGGACGAGCTGTGCTGTCTCAGAAAACCCCCTCCACGCAGGCTGACCCCATCCCCCTCTGATTGCTCTGCAGCTGCACTCCTAAACCTCTACCTAGGGGCCACACCAAGGCTGCCAGACATGCAGCAATTAAGCAAAGCCTGATTACAGCCATCCGGGCAGCGCAGCGGGAGGACAGGGAAAACATATGTTGGTTATCTATACTTGTAAATTCCTGTTTGACACGTATCTGTAAAAAATCCTGGTTTTGGTCTTAAAGACTGCCGCCACAAAAATCACAGGATGATGTACCTTAGGTCTGTTGCAAGTTAACGAACTACCTCTGTGCCTGTCACCTGAAACCCCCTTATGTCCCCCTCACCCCATATAAACCTCTCGTTTTGTAAGCTCAGAGCTGCTGCCTCCTCTGAGCAGCCTGACAGGTTAATAAATTTTCTTGCCTGACTTTGGGTCTATTCTCCTTTCTCTTGGCTACCCTTACACTCTCTACTCTGCCAGGACCTCCATCTTATTTTACTGAAGTGAAGCTCTCAAAACAATATTAAACTTAACTGATAATTTGGCCAGGCACAGTGGCTCACACCTGTAATCCCAGCACTTTAGGAGGCCAAGGTGGGCAGATTACCTGAGGTCAGGAGTTCAAGACCAGCCTGGCCAACATGGTGAAACCCCATCTCTACTAAAAATACAAAAATTAGCCAGATGAGGTGGTACGTGCCTGTAATCCCAGCTACTTGGGAAGCCAAGGCTGGAGAATTGCTTGAACCCGGGAGGCAAAGGTTGCAGTGAACCAAGATCATGCCACCGCACTTTAGCCTGGATGACAGAGTGAGACTCTGTCTCAAAAAGAAAATAATAATAAATAAATTTAAAAAACCACTTAATTGATATTTTCATAAGACCTTCTTGTAGCTTTCATTTTCTATATAAGGAGAATTGAGGTATAGAGAGGTTAAGTTATTGCTCCAACAAAGGTTACTCTCCAAAATGCGGGGGAGAGGGACTTTATTTTTCATCTTTTGTTTCTTGTTTCCCAGTGCATTGTGATGACTGCTAAAGTAGTCTTTTTTACTGTGAGTCATGAGGCATCATGTGGTGTCATTGCAGTGCAATGAAGTGTCAGGAGGAATGTTCCAGGAATTTATTACTGATTAAAAGTGCCACTATTTCCTATTGGTTTGTTTTTGGATTAAAGGTAATGTCAGTAAAGCTCTTCGAGGTGGAGAGAAAGGAGTGGTGCTACAACAAATGAGAGGGATTTGCATACAACTGATAGGAAGGCCAAGTGCATCCTTGTGGACAAAGGTGAGAAGTGCCACAGAGAACCACCTCAAATGCTTCCTATCATTAACCAAAAGTTTTAAATTTCAACTTTTTTTTTTTTAAACAGGGTTTTATCATGTTGGTCAGGCTGGTCTTGAACTCTCGACCTCAGGTGACCCGCCTGCCTTGGCCTCCAAAGTGCTTGGATTACAGGCGTGAACCACCACGTCCAGCCTTAAATTTCAACATTTAAATAAAGTCCAGCTCAGGCGTGGTGGCTCACACCTGTAATCCTAGCACTTTAGGAGGCTGAGGTAGGAGGATTGCTTGAGCCTAGGTGTTGAAGACCAGCCTGGGCAACATGGTGAAACCCCATCTCTACAAAAAATATAAAAACTAGCCAGGCATGGTGGCACACACCTATGGTCCCTGCTACTTGGGAGGTTGAGGTGAGAGGATCACTTGAGCCCAGGGAGGTTGAGGCTGCAGTGAGCCACAATCGAACCACTGTACTCCAGCCTGGGCAACATAGTGAGACCCTGTCTCAAAAAAAAAAAAAAAAAAACTTAAACAGGCTGGGTGTGGGGGCTCATGCCTAGCCCGGCACTTTGAGAGGCCGAGGCGGGTGGATCACAAGGTCAGGAGTTTGAAACCAGCCTGGCCAACATAGTGAAACCCCGTCTCTACTAAAAATACAAAAAATTAGCCAGGTATGGTGGTGGACACCTATAATCCCAGCTACTCGGGAGGCTGAGGCAGGAGAATCGCTTGAACCCAGGAGGCAAAGGTTGCAGTGAGCCAAGATCATACCATTGCACTGCAGCCCAGGTGACAGTGTGAGACTCCATCTCCAAAAAAAAAAAAAAAAAAAAATTAAACAAAGTCCAGAAACATTGTAATTCCCAAATGCCAAAACTTTAAAATCATTAGGTATGAAAAAAAACAGGTAGGGTCTAAAATACAAGAAACACAACTAAAATTACCAACAAAGACATGGTAATTACTGCAGCTATAATTCATAGCTAAAAACTCACCTGAGTAGAGAAACCAACCTTGAAATAATGAAGTTGTTAATTAATACCACAGCTTTCCTTTCTGAGCAAAGGTCTCCAGCTATATTTTGTGAATGATAAAAAGGAATTATCAGTAACTGTTTCTAACAACTGTCAAAAGGCCAAGTAATAGAAATCAAGGAATTTCAGAAGAAAAGAAGTTAAGACAGGTTTACATGACAGATTTTTCTACTACTGATAAAATAAGGAAGATATTAAGGCTGAACCACTTTTCTAATATTTGTAACCAAATAATCAAATGTTTACTTTGTTTTGATAGATTTCTATGAAATTATCTACCTCTATACAAACAGCCTGAACAAATTATGTTGAATTGCTGTCTAATTACTTAATAGATTTAGCTACATTGAAGTAAAATGCTATGATTGTGAATAGTTAATAGTGTGCTTCAAAAACAAATGTATGGGGAGATTTTAGAGAAGAGTAAAATTTTAGAGAATAATGAATATTATTTTTAAATTTTAAAAATAAAAAATAGTATTTGAACATTTTTCTCAAACAAAAATCAAATTTTTTTCTCAAAAAAATTTTAATATATAGTAACAATTATTTAATGAGTTGTAGAAGAAAATGTTTAATTCTTTCCTTTTATCATGTTCTGATCAAAGAAGATTTCACCAAAACATATTTTTACCAATTTCTCATTTCCTCAAATTCTAGAAGATCCCTTTTGTTTGGGACAACCTGTGGATCCTAATTTTTTCCTCCTTTTCCACAGTAGTCATGCGACAACAAAATTCTGTCTAGGAAGATTGCTGAACTCTATTTCCAAGATGTACTATATCAATCAGGATGCCTTTAGCTGCAAGTAACAGATAACATTAATTCAAATAAACTTGAGCAGTAAGGAAATTTATTATTTCACCACCCCCACCACAACAAAAAAATCAACCAAAGGTGTTTCTGGGCGTAGTACAACCAGTGGTTAATGATGTCATCAAGAATCCAGATTCCTTCCAACTCTCCACTCTGCCACCTTCAGTAACAACCTCATTCTAAGGCTGGTTCTTTTCATGATCCAAGATGACTGGGTACTTCTAGGTTTTACATCTTGACGTAACAACATCTACAAGCAGAAAAAAAAACCCTGCCCAGGCCAGGTGTGGTGGCTCACGCCTGTAATCCCAGTACTTTGGGAGGCTGAGGTAGGTGGATCACAAGGTCAGGAGTTCAAGACCAGCCTGGCCAACATGGTGAAACCCTGTCTGTACTGAAAATACAAAAATTAGCCAGGCATGGACCTGCATTCCCAGCCACTTAGGAGGCTGAGGGAGTAGAATCACTTGAACGCGGGAGGTGGAGGTTGCAGTGAGCTGAAATTGCACCACTGCACTCCAGCCTGGGCGATAGAGAGAGATTCCATCTAAAAAACAAAAAACTTGCCCAGAAGCCACCCCTCCCTCTCACATACTTCTCATATTTCACGGACTAGAAACCAGAAACCGGTCACATCCTCACTCTTAAGCTATCCCAGGCAAGGGGACTGATATAACCGTGATTGGCTTAGAGTCTAAGCCTTAGCCCAATCAAGATTGTTGGAAATAGATGCTCTGTGCCACAAAGAAAAATTAGCACTGAGACAAAGGATCTTTCAGCAACACAGTTTTTACTTCCTGGACTACAGGAAGGGTACCCTCGATAGCCATCGTGCCACGAAAGTACAATGAACAAAGGAAAACAGACATATTCATTTCTTACACATTTGGGGTTGTCCTTATAGCTGTATCTGATCTCCGTTGGCTGGAGCCAGACCTTACAATCTAAACTAAAACCCGAATTGGCTAACAACTTAAAACTTTTCTAAACAGGTAAAAGCAATGGAAATCTGGGACATGCCTGTGAGCACGTCCAGCACATATAGCTTTGTTAAAGTACAAGGACATAGAATGTACTGAGTGCCTGTAAACATGGTATGTCTAACAGCTACATAGGACAGGGCTTTAAAAAGTTATTAGCTCTAATAGCATGAGAGGCAAGAAAAAAAGTTATTAGCACACTTATTCTTTAACAAGAAAGAAAAGTTTAAAAAGGAACTTTTCTACTTCCCACGTAGATTTACCCCTATGGCTGGATGCTGTGACTCATGCCTGTAATCCTAGCTCCTTGGGAGGCTGAGGCAGGAGGATCATTTGAGTCCAGGAGTTCGAGATCAGTCTGGGCAACAAAGCGAAACCCTGTCTCTACAAAAAATTAGCTGAGCATAATGGTGTGAGCCTGTAGTCCCAGCTACTCAGGAGCCTGAGGTGAGAGGATCACCTGAGCCCAGGAGGCTGAGGCCACAGTGAACCTTGATGGCACCACTGCACTCCAGCCTGGGTGACAGAGTGAGACCTTGTAATGGATTTAGCTACATGTAAATAATTGATTTAGCTACATGAAAGTAAAATGTTATGATTGCGAATAGTTAAGTGTGTTTCACTAGTATTTTGTGTTTTACTTAATAGTGTTTTAAATTTTTATTATTATTTATTTCAAAATAAATACATAAGTAATAATTTTTTTTTTTTTGAGACAGAGTCTCGGTCTGTCGCCAGGCTGGAGTGCAGTGGCACCATCTCGGCTCACTGCAACCTCCACCTCCCGGGTTCAAGCAATTCTCAGCTACTCGGGAGGCCTCAGCCTCCCGAGTAGCTGAGACTACAGGCGTGTGCCACCAGTGACTTTGAACTTTTGTTTGTTAATTTGATATTTGTTATTTCTTCTTTTGTAAATTAACAATGTTCTTAGCCTACATATTTTACTGTTACTTTGTGAAATATCTTTATAAATTAAAGATAAAGGCGCTTTGGGCTGGGGTGGTGGCTCATGCCTGTAATCCCAGCACTTAGGAGGCGGAGGTGGAAGGATGGCTTGAACCCAGGAGTTCTGGACAAGCCTGGGCAACATAGTGAGATACCATCTCTTTTAAAAAAAAATTATCTGGGAGTGGTGGTGTATACCTGTAGTCCCAGCTACTCAGGAGGCCAAGGTGGGAGGATCGCTTGAGCCCAGGAGGTCAAACCTGCAGTGAGCCAAGATCCCATCATTGCACTCCAACCTGAGTGACAAGGCAAGACCTTGTCTTTTGTTTAAAAACAAAACAAAACAAAACAAAACCCTTTGTTAGGTATGATAAAGTTATATTTTATTTTATTTTAATTAATTTATTTATTTTTTGAGATGGTCTTGCTCTGTCACCCAGGATGGAGTGCGATGGCGTGATCTCAACCCCCACCTCCCAGGTTCAAGCGATTCTCCTGCCTCAGCTTCACGAGTAGCTGAGACTACAGGCACATGCCACTGTGCCTAGCTAATGTTTGTATTTTTTTAGTAGAGACAGGGTTTTACTATGTTGACCAGGCTGGCTCGAATTCCTGAGCTCAAGTGATCTTCCTGCCTCAGCCTCCCAAAGTGCTAGGATTACAGACATGAGCCACCACACTCGGCCCGATTTCAGGTAAACTCTTTTAAACTATGCTTTTCCTCTGCTCTCACACCACCACAACAATAATCAGCATGGAAGACTTCTATGACCAAAGTGGTTTAAGTTTTTCCTCACACACCAAGTAGCGGACGCCAGCTAAATGTCCCCCAATTCAATTCTGACACTATCTACTTGGCCCACAAGTTGAGGGTTCAGCCCCCAAGACCCCAGGTGCCCCGGTTGCACCTTTGGAACTTCTGACTGACTGGCTTGAAGTTGGAGTTCCCACGACCCCCCCTTTGAGTTTAATTTGCTGGAGTGGTTCACAAAACTTAGGGAAACACTTATGTTTACTGTTTTATTATAAAGGATATTTCAAAGGGTAGAGATGAGGCTGGGCGCGGTGGCTCACGCCTGTAATCCAAGCACTTTGGAGGCCAAGTCGGGCAAATCACCTGAGGTTGGGAGTTCAAGACCAGCCTGACAAACATGGTGAAACCCCGTCTTTAAAAAAAAAAAATGAAAAAAAAAGGGGATATTCATGAAGAGATGTGTAGGGTGGGGTATGGGGAAAGGGGCGAAGAGCTTCCATGCCCTCACTGGGCGCACCACCCTCCAGGAACCACCACATGCTTAGCTATCTGAAAGCTCTCCAGGCCCTATCCTTGTGGGTATTTATGGAGGCTTCATTACATAGAGATGATTGACAACCACGAGAAATGTGACTGGACAAAAAGCACATGATCTAAACCTAACAAGGCCTGTCCTGATTTTTCTTGGCCTTCCTGTGTAACATTCCTTCCTCTAGGGTATGGACTGGGATTCTCTCTGGAATGAGGGACTTTTAACCCACAATCAGATTAGAGTCCTGCCTTGGGCAGGTGAAAGAAGGACTGGAAAATGTCAGAGAGAGATTCTGTTTCCTGAGGCCCAACATACCCCAACATTATAACAAGGACTATAGTAGTTAGGAGTCAGGAATCATGCATGATGTATATCTCAAAACCACAGATGTTTTTGACATGCACAAGTTTTTAAAGTTAATATAGTTAGATCCATCAATTTCCTTTAAGATTTTTGTTTTTAATTTAAACTTTTTTTTTTTTTGTAGAGACAAGGTCTCTCTATGTTGCCCAGGCTGATCTTCTGGCTCAAGTGATCCTCCTGCCTCAGCCTCCCAAAGTGCTGGGATTACAGACATGCACCATGGCGGCCAGCCTAGATTTCTTATTTTAGTGATAATGCCAAAAAAGACCCTGCCTACTCTATAATTACATAAATATCTACCAACTTTTTTCTAGTAACTTTTTGGATTGAACATTATTGACCTCAGTTAATGGACCAAATCAGATGAACAAAATAATTTTGTCAACCTTATCACTCCTTGATCTCACTCATAATTCAGGCATTAAAAAATAAAAGCAAACCACATTTTATTTAAATAAATCAGTAAGCAAGTAAGCACTATATCTGGAAGGTCAAAAAAGTAAAAATCATGTCTCTATAGAATGAGGGTGGAAAAGCTAATGTCCCAGAGATTTAAATCACTCTTAGAGAAATAATCAGCTTCCACTTCCCTGGGATTCAGACCTAGGAATCAGCACCAATGGTGAAATAGCTTATCTTGACCATGGTACCTGGAGACCAAGAGAAGAAGTGACATGATCTCTAAAGGAACCAAATCTCAGGGCACATGTAGATTGATTAACGTTACTACTTCTAATTATATTTGGAAGAATTATGTCTGGGAACTAAAGACTATTGAACTGTAACACACTTCCTTTTGCCTATTTTTAACAGAAGTTCCTAAAGGGAGAGACAAAGACAACAGTTTAATTTTGCTCCATGCCTAGAACAGCAGCATTCTTTTAAATCATTTCTAAATTACACTTCAATATTGATGATTTTATGACCTCATTCCTCCGTCACAGAGCTGCAGTGGAGGCACAAGAGATAAGATCTGGAGAAATATGAAGAAGAAAGGGCCTAAAACATGACACTAATAAGTGGTCAGCAAAATTAATATAAGGGCTCAAGGCCAGGCACGGTGGCTCACGCCTGTAGTCCCAGAACTTTGGGAGGCAGAGGTGGGTGGATCACTTGAGATCAGGAGTTCAAAACCAGCCTGGCCAACATGGTGAAATCCCATCTCCACTGAAAATACAAAAGTTAGATAGGCGTGTGGTGCATGCCTGTAGTCCCAGCTACTCAGGTGAAGGTTGCAGTGAGCCGAGATCAGGCCACTGTGCTCCAGCCAGGGCAACAGAGTGAGACTCTGTCTCAAAAAAAAAAAAGCGTGGCTGTGGGGGGGGGCTCAAATTGAAGATTCCCAAAGTCCCTCAATTACCTTTCAGAAGAATTATACCCAGAAATAACTCTATTTTTTAAAGTCAGAAAAGCATCTAAAATATTTCATTTCCCAAAATTCTATTTTTAGTCATATTGCTAAGAATACACCTACTGTGCAATATAAGACTTAGTTGTGTTTTTTTAATCATAGGAAAAGAAGGTTTTAAATTTTTACAAAGTTGTTGTACTCTGTGCAGCAAGTAATCTACTATTTCTCTTTAAGAATTTTGACTGGCCAGGCACAGTGCTCACACCTGTAATCCCAGCACTTTGGGAGGCTGAGGTGGGCGGATCACAAGGTCAGGAGTTCAAGACCAGCCAGGCCAACATGATGAAAGCCTGTCTCTACTAAAGATACAAAAAATTAGCCGGGTTTGGTGGCCAATGCCTGTAATCCCAGCAACTCAGGAGGCTGAGGCAAGAGAATCGCTTGAACCTGGGAGGCAGAGGTTGCAGTGAGCCTAGATCGTGTCATTGCACTCAAGCCTGGGTGACAGGGGAAGACTCCGTCTCAAAAACAAAACGAAACAAAACAAAAAATTTCAGATTTCAACTGGGCACATGACTGGGCGTGGTGGCTCATGAGTGTAATCCCAGCACTTTGGGAGGCTGAGGTGGGTGGATCACAAGGTCAGGAGTTTGAGACCAGCCTGACCAACATGGTGAAACCCCATCTCTACTAAAAATACAAAAATCAGCTGGGCGTAGTGGCGCACACCTGTAATTCCAGCTACTCAGGAGCTGAGGCAGGAGAATCACTTGAACCCAGGAGGCAGAGGTTGCAGTGAGCTGAGATCGCAACACTGTACTCCAGCCTGGGTGACAGAACAAGACCCTGTCTCAAAAAAAAAAAAAAAAAAAAAAAAGAATTTCAACTGGGCACTGTGGCTCACACCTGTAATCACAGCAACTCAGGAGGCTTAGGTGAGAGGATAGCTTGAGGCCAGGAGTTAGAGGCCAGCCTAGGCCAGCTAGTGGAAGCCTAACAAGACTCCAGCTCTCTAAAAAACATTTTTTAAAAATTAGCTGGCTGTAGTGACATGTACCTGTACTCCTAGCTACTTGGGAGGCTGAGGTAGGAGGATCACTTGAGCCCAAGTTCGAGGCTTCAGTGAGCCATGATCATGATACTGCTCTCCAGTCTGAGCAACAGAATGAGACACTCTCTCTAAAAAGAAAGAAAAAAGAATTCCTACCTTCAGAATAAAAAATATACTTCCCCCAAATAAAACATCTTCTGCTTCTCTAAAGTTGTGACTTCCCCTTTTCCTTCTGTGTGTATGTGTGAAGTGTGTACATGCGTGCATGTGTGTGTGTGTAGCCTTTTCAACTTCCACTTTTTTCTGTATTTTTGGAATCTGGATTTTTAAAAAGAATTATCTTTATGATCGTTGTCAAAATATATATATATATATATTTTTTTTTTTTTTTGAGAGGGAGTTTCCCTCTGTCACCCAGGCTGATGTGCAATGGTGTAATATCGGCTCACCACAACCTCTGCCTCCTGGGTTCAAGCAATTCTCTTGCCTCAGCCTCCCAAGTAGCTGGGATTACAGGCACCCACTACCACGCCCAGCTAATTTTTGTATTTTTAGAGAGATGGAGTTTCACCATGTTGACCAGGCTGGTCTCAAACTCCTGACCTTGTGATCCACCTTCCTCAGCCTCCCAAAGTGCTGGGATTACAGGCGTGAGCCACTGCACCCAGCTGATTTAGCATAATTCTTAAAGGCCCTGGGATTTTTGGAATGGCAAATGAGCATTGGCTTCAGTTGAAAGTCACTAGCTGGTTTAGTTCCTAAGAAGAGAGCTTGTCCTCTGAAGCTTTGAAGCCAGGCATTGAGTTCTCCTCTCTAGCTGTTTCTTTTCTTTTTTTTTTTTTAATAAAGATGGGATTTCACCATGTTGGTGAGGGTGGTCTTGAACTCCCGACCTCAGGTAATCCACCCGCCTTGGCCTCCAAAGTGCTTGGATTACAGGCGTGAGCCACCACGCCCGGCCTAGCTGTTTCTAATAGAAGTCTATTTTGTCTACATTGAGAATCTGTTGTTTAGTGTAACCACCTTCATTAGTTATCTTAGATCCACTGGATAACTTGCTGCTTCACTTTGCACTTTTAGGTTATGAAGATGACTTGTTTCCTTAAACCTTATGAACCAACTGTGATAGCTTAAAACTTTTCTTCTAGCTGGGTTCGGTGGCTCATGCCTGTAATCCCAGCACTTTGCGAGGCTGAGGTGGGTGGATCAGGAGTTCAAGACCAGCCTGATCAACATGGTGAAACCCTGTCTCTACTTAAAAATACAAAAATTAGCCTGGTGTGGTGGTGCACACCTGTAATCCCAGCTACTTGGGAGGCTGAGGCATGAGAATTGCTTGAACCCAGGAGGTGGAGGTTGCGGTGAGCCGAGAGTGTGCCATTGTGCTCCAGCCTGGGTGACAGAGCAAGGCCGTCTCAAAAAAAAAAAAAAGAAAAACTTTTCTTCTGAAGCTTCCTCATCCCCTCCCTCTCAACCTTCATAGAATTGAAGAGAGTTAGGGCCTTGCTCTGGATTAGGCTTTGGCTTAAAGATAATATTATGGCTGGTTTGATCTTCCAACCAGACCACTAAAACTTTCTCTATATCAACATTAAGGCTGTTTCACTTTCTTTTTTTGTTTGTTTGTTTTGAGACAGTCTTGCTCTGTCACTGAGGCTGGAGTGCAATGGCATGATTTCAGCTCACTGCAACCTCTGCCTCCCAGGTTCAAGCGATTCTCCTGCCTCATCCTCCCAAGTAGCTGGGATTACAGGCAGCTGGCATCACACCCAGATAATTTTGGTATTTTTAGTAGAGACAGGGTTTCACCATGTTGGCCAGGCTAGTCTCGAACTCCTGGCCTCAAGTGATCTGCTTGCCTTGGCCTACCAAAGCTCTAAGATTACAGGTGTGAGCCACCACACCCAACCAAGGCTGTTTCACTTTTTTTTTTTTTATCATTCGTGCATTCACTGGAGTAGTACTTTTAATTTCATTCAAGAATATTTTCTTTGCATTCTTAGCTAAGTGCTTGACACAAGAAGCCTAGCTTTTGGGTTTTCTGGGCTTTTGACATGCCTTCCTCACTAAGTTTAATTATTTCTAGTTTTTTATTTAAAGTAAGAGATCTATAGCTCTTCCTTCCACTTGAACATTTAGAGGCCATTGTAGGGTCATTACTTGATCTAATTTCTTTATTTTATTTTATTTTTTAAGACAGATTCTTGCTCTGTCACCCAGGCTGGAGCGCAGTGGTGTCATCTCAGCTCACTGCAGCCTTCGCCTCCCAGGTTGAAGCTATTCTCATGCCTCAGCCTCTCGAGCAGCTGGGATTATGGGTGCACACCATCAAACCCAGCTAATTTTTGTATTTTTAGTAGAAACAGGGTTTCACCACATTGGCCAGGCTGGTCTCGAACTCTTGACCTCAGGTGATCCACCTGCCTCATCCTCCTAAAGTGCTGGGATTACAGGCGTAAACCACTGCACCCATACTTGGCCTAATTTCAAGTCTTCTGTGTTAAAGGGTAAGGAGGCCTGAGGAGAGACACAGAGATATGGGAATGGTTGGTCAGTGAAGCAGCCAGAACACACACAACATTTATTAAGTGAGTTGTCTTATATGGGTGTGGTTCATGGCACTTCAAAACAGTTACAATAGTAACATCAACTAATCACAGATCACTATAACAGATATCATGAAAAAGCTTGAAATATTATGAGAATCACCAGCATGTGACACATACATATGAACTAAGCATATGCTCTTGGAAAAATGGCACCAACAGACTTGCTCAATGCAGGGTTGCCACAAACCTTCAATTTGCAAAATAAGCAAATATCTGCAAAGTGTAATAAAGCAAAGTGTAATAAAACGAGACATGCCTGTAAAGGTACACAGAAGAGTATCTGGCACATTGCAGCAGCTCATTAGGTGTTTTTTGTAGTGGTACTATTTTCTTAGAACTGTCCATCCCATTCAAGGGAAAATGGGCACCCATGTTAGGACTGGGGACAGTAAATGCCTGGCCACAGCTGACTGGACCGGAGGAGGACATCTGATCCAAGCTGACTAAGCCAATCAGGTTCCTTTGCTCAAGAATTTTAGCAGAGACATACAGAGACCGAGAGTTAGAAGTTAAGTCACTTTAGTGGTAGTGCTCATCACAAGAGGCAAGCACCCCGAAACACTGCTGCTGAGGTTCCTGGAGCTGCCCTGACTCCAGACCTTTAAAATACTTGATGATTTCACTTTTCCATGTGTCGAGTGAGACACCTGAGTACTCTTACAGTAATATCTCCTTTTTTAAGTTAAGCTTTTGGTTACTTGTAAGAAAATGAAGTTTTAATTAATATGAATATATATTTATTTTTTGTATTGTTAGCTGTTATATATGTATGTGTGTGCATATATAAACACACTCACATATAATTTAATGGCAAAGAGCCATATTAGTTAAGGTAATGCTAGCTGCCTTAATAGATAAACCCAAAACCTCAATAGTGTAACCCCATCTGGTTTCTTTCTTTCTTTTTTTCTTTTTTTGAGATGAAGTCTCACTCTGTTGACCAGGCTGGAGTGCAGTGTCGGGATCTTGGCTCCCTGAAACCTCTGCCTCCCAGGTTCAAGCAATTCTCCCAAGTAGCTGGGATTACAGGCTCCCAACACCACGCCTGGCTAATTTTTGTATTTTTAGTAGAGATGGGGTTTTGCCATGTTGGCCAGGCTTGTCTTGAACTCCTGACCTGAGGTGATCCACCTGCCTTGGCCTCCCAACTTACTGGGATTACAGGCATGAGCCACCGCTCCCGGCCTGATTTATTTCTTACTTAGGTAAAATGTATTTGTCAGTGGGATATAGCTTGGGAGTAGACTCTCTGCTGTAGGCAGGTATTCAGGCACCCAGCTCTTCCCATCTTGTGGTTTTGCCACCCCTTTTAGAACAGTCATGGAGGCCACAGAATCCAGAAAATCCATTAACTTGAATGTGAAAAAATTTACATCTTTATTTTCTCTAGACTTTAGGCAACAAACCACAATAATATCAGTAGTACCCATGACTTTGTCACCAAGAGAAATTATAGATTTTTCATATTATATTACTGCTATTGCAGAATATTGAAATAATGTTTATGCTCACCACTATTTTGAAATTAAGGTAGTTATTATAACCATTGCTAGAAATCGTTATTTAATGTCTTAATAAAAGAGTATATGGGCCAGGTGCGGTGGCTCAGGGCTGTAATCCCAGCACTTTTGGAGGCCGGGGTGGATCACAAGGTGAGGAGTTAGAGACCAGCTTGGCCAACATGGTGAAACTCTGTCTCTACTAAAAGCACAAAAAATTAGCCGGGCACAGTGTGGGTGCCTATAATTCCAGCTACTCAGAATGCTGAGGCAGGAGAATCACTTGAACCCAGGAGGCAGAAGTTGCAGTGAGATGAGATCGTGCCACTGCACTCTAGCCTGGGCAACAGAGCAAGACTCCATCTCAAAAACAAACAAACAACAACAAAAAAAATGAACGATTGTATCACACTTTTAAACTATTTTATTTCTTTTCTTTTTTTTTTTTTTGAGACAAGAGTTTTGCTCTTGTTGCCCAGGCTAGAATGCAATAGTGTGATCTCAGCTCATTGCAACCTCTGCTTCCTGGGTTCAAGTGATTCTCCTGCCTCAGCCTCTTGAGTAGCTAGGGTTACAGGCATGTACCACCATGCCTGGATAATTTTTTTGTATTTTTATTCGAGACAGGGTGTCACCATGTTGGTCAGGCTGGTCTCAAACTCCTGACCTCTGGTGATCCACCCACCTCAGCCTCCCAAAGTGCTGGGATTACGGGAGTAAGCCACCATGCCCAGCCCATTTAATTGAATTTTGAAACAGGGGCTTGCTCTGTCATCCATGCTGGGATGCAGTGGCATGATCATGGCTCACTGTTGCCTCAATCCCTGGGCTCAAGCAATTTCCCACCTCAGTCTCCCAAGTAGCTGGAACTACAGGTGTGCACCACCATGCCAGTGTAATTTTCTTACTTTTTGTAGAGACTGGGTCTCACTGTGTTAGCGGGGCTGGTCTTGAACTCCCAGGCTCCAGTGATCCTGCCTCCTTAGCCTTCCAAGTAGCTGGGACTACAGGTGCGCACCACCACACCTGGCGTTTTTAATTTAAAAACATTTATATATATATACACACACACACACACACACACACACACACATTTTTTAAGAGACAGGGTCTCAGTCTGCCACCCAGGCTGGAGTGCTGTGATGTGATCTCTGCTTATTGCAACCTCTGCCTCCTGGGTTCAAGTGATTCTCCTGCCTCAGCCTCCCTAGTAGCTGGTACTATAGGTGCACACCACCGACCCTGACTAATTTTCTATTTTTGTATTTTTAATAGAGATGGGTGCTCGCTTTAGCAGCACATATACTAAAATTGTGAACGATACAGAGAAGATTAGCATGGTCCCTGCACAAGGATGACACGCAAATTCGTGAAGCAGTCCATATAATTAAAAAAAAAAATAGAGATGGGGTTTCACCATGTTGGCCAGGCTGGTTTCGAACTCCTGGGCTCAAGTGATCTACCTGCCTTGGCCTCCCAAAGTGCTGGGATTACAGGTGTGAGCCATCATGCCCAGCCTATTCTATATTTTTGTTTGTGTTTGTTTTTGTTTTTTTGAGACAGAATCTCACTCTGTCACCCAGGCTGGAAGGCAGTGGAGAGAACACAACTCACAGCCGCCTCCACCTCCCAGGCTCAAGTGATTTTCCTACCTCAGCCTGCCCATTAGTGGAGACCACAGGCATATGCGACCACGCCCAGCTAATTTTTTTTTTTTTTTTGAGACACAGTCTCACTCTGTGGCCCAGGCTGGAGTGCAGGGGCACGATCTCAACTCACTGCAACTTCCGCATCCCAGGTTCAAGCGATTCTCATGCCTCAGCCTCGTGAGTAGCTGGGACTACAAGCATGTGTCACCATGCCCAGCTGATTTTTCTATTTTTAGTAGAGATGTGGTTTCACCATGTTGGTCAGGCTGGTCTCCAACTTTTGACCTCATGATCCACCTACCTTGGACTCCCAAAGTGCTAGGATTACAGGTATAAGCCACCACGTTCAGCCTAATTTTAAAATTTTTTTGTAGAGATGGATCTCCCTGTGTTGCTCAGATTGGTCTCTATTTCCTGGGCTCAATCAATCCTCCCTCCTAGGCCTCCCAAAGTATGGGATTACAGGTGTGAGCCACTGTGCCTGGCCTTTTAAAATTGTTTGTGAAGATTTCGATTCTCCTCAAAACTGTCAAAGTCATGAAAAAAAGGGAAGATTGAGACATTACTGCAGACCAGAGGAGACAACTAAATACAATGTGGTTTCTTGGACTAGATCCCAAACAGAAAAAGAACATTGGTGGAAAAGGATTCAGAATGCTTGCCCTAGAGCTGTAGATGCTGTTGAGTGAGGGCACAGAGAGCACCAGGATCAAATGGACAGGGTCTCACATTAACATTAACACCATGAGCTTTGCGCAGTGGCAGTATCGTAGCCAATGAGCTTTATACGAGGCGCAATTATTGCTAATTGAAAACTTTTCCCAATACCCCGCCGTGACGACTTGCAATATAGTCGGCACTGGCAATTTTTGTCAGTCTCTACGGAGACTGATTTAAAACAAAACAATACAAAACAAAACAAACATTAACACCACGTTAATGTGAGACCCTGTCTCTACAAATATATTTCATATGATTTCCTTCTTTTATAACTCAATTTTATGCATTTAATCATTTTTCTGGAATCCTGCAAAATACCTGATCAATACTTCTCAAAACTATCAAAGTCATGAAAAAAAAGGGAAGATTGAGACACTACTGGCCGGGCGCAGTGGCTCACGCCTGTAATCCTAGCACTTTGGGAGGCCAAGGTGGGTGGATCACTTGAGGTGAGGAGTTCAAGATCAGCCTGGCCAACATGGTGAAACCCCATCTTTAAAAAAAAAAAAAAGATTGAGACACTACTACAGACCAGAGGAGACAACTAAATACAATGTGGTTTCTTGGATTAGATCCCAGAACAGAAAAAGGACGTTGGTGGAAAAACTAGTGGCAGTCTGGAATCTAGTTAATAATAATGTACCAATGTTAGTCTCTTAATTTGGCAAATGTACCATAGTAACGTCAGATGACCATTTTAGAGAAACTGAAACTGAGTAAGGAGCTTATAGAAACTGTACTTACTATCTTTGCAACTTGTCTGTAAATCTAAAATTATTGCAAAATAAAAAGCTTATTTTTATTTATTTATTTTTTTAGACAGGGTCTCGCTGTGTCACCCAGGCTGGAATGCAGTGGTGCACAATCTCACCTCACTGCATCCTCTGCCTCCTGGGTTTAAGTGGTTCTCCTGCCTCAGCCTCCCGAGTAGCTGGGATTACAGGTGCATGCCACCACATCTGGCTAATTTTTGTATTTTTAGTAGAGACGGGGTTTCATCATGTTGGCCAGGCTGATCTCAAACTCCTGGCCTCAAGTGATCCGCCCGCCTCGGCCTGCCAAAGTGCTGGTATTACAGACGTGAGCCACCACACCTGGCCTAAAAAGCTTATTTTTAAACAAGCATTATTCTGATAAGGGATTCAGGCTTCTACAGCACAAAAGGATTCAGAATGCTTGCCCTAGAGGGGCAGATGCTGTTGAGTGAGGGCAGAGAGAGCACCAGGATCAAATGGACAGTCTTGTGGGCCAAAACCTGGCAACAGGAACATGACTTGAGCCCCGATTGGTCCTGTGGCCCATCCTGAGGCATTGGGTGTGGGAAATATAACCCCTGATCTGGGCAGCAATAACTCTGAACTCTAGAAGGGGCACATGCCTCAGCTAGTCACCTGCCACATGAGTTCAAGCAGATCCTTTCTATCCATCAAGGCTTAATAGGAAACAGATGACACTTAAATTAAGCTGATTCAAGGAGGTTCATTTACAAAGAAAAAAAAGTTCAAAGCTGAAGGTAGGTGGGGATAATGCAGGAAATCAGGGTCAGAGAAATCCCAAAGAATTTAAATCTCCTTAAGGGCAGGAATAAACCCACCATAGCAGTAGCGTAGTAAGAAGTCTTTAATAGAATCCGACAGTACTTTTAAATGAATTGCAGTAAAATAGAATTGGCTAGGCACAGCAGCTCATGCCTATAATTCCAGCACTTTGGGAGACCAAAGTGGGTAGACTGCCTGAGCCCAGGACTTTCAGATCAGTCTGGGCCACATGGTCCCTGTCTCTACAAAAAATACAAAAAAGTAGATGGGGGTTGCACGCACCTGTGGTCCAGCTACTTGGGAGGCTGAGAGGGTTGGAGAATCACTTGAACCTGGGAGGCAGAGATTGCAGTGAGCTGAGATCGCCCCACTGCACTCCAGCCTGAGCAACAGAGCAAGATCCTATCTCAACAACAACAACAACAACAACAACGAAAGAAGTAAAAAGCTGGGTAATATAAAGCGAGACTGACCTTGAGCAGAAGAGTTAAAGAATGATTTTCTTCAAGTGCAAAGACTTAACTCAGACAAACTGCATTTGAGTCCTGGATTTGCTGCTCGTTAGTGAAACAGGACTTATTTTTGGAAATATTAAAACAATGAATTTAAGCACTTCTTCAAATTTTGTTCGCTAGCTTCCTATCTCTGGACTGAAACCCTAGAGATTTACCGCCCCATGACGAGAGAGAGCAGTCACTCGCCCTTTTTTGAAAGACATTTGGGTAGTCTAGTTAGAATATCAAGCTCTGACGATGTAAACAAGATATTCCTGCCTGCTCCTAAGACCTTGCCCTGAGTCTAGAGAAGAGGAGAAGACAAGGTTAGGTGGGGAGAAAAGGGTGAAGTGAGAGAGATAGGAGGAGGGAATGGACAGGCACAGGGATCTTCATTTCTTTAGGTTTGAAGGGAATTGGGGCATCAGACACTTTGAAGCAACTGCTGATGGTAAGGGTGGGGTTCTTGCCCTGTTTCCCATTTTAGAACGCAGACATGACTTGTCTGGAGGGCTGCCCCTTTTCTAATCTGGCAGTTCAGCCCAGTCTGGTAGGGGGAGATCTTGAGATTTTGCTTTTCCTGGGATGTGACTGAGGCCCAGAAGTTTCCCAACCCTCAGCTATTCCTCAAAATTAGAAGATAGCTGAGTTGGATGCCAGAAGGTCTTCCATATGTAAAGTTTCTTGCCAATATTAGCATTGAGTATTTCAGCTATGCAGAGATCTTCTGAGGAGTGGGACAAAACTTTGAAAAGGTCTTTTCTTATCTCCATGCCTAGAGATCTTAGAATAGATCATACTTACTGGCCCTCTTCCTGTCTCCTCCTCTCCCCACTTCCCATCAGCTCCCCTCACCAACTGCATCTGGGATGATTTCAGTCTAGAGCTTTCAGAAGAGAGAGTTCAGCCAAAAGACCTCTTGAGGTTTCTTTCTCCTTTATGACTCAGAAAATGTGTTGAATTACTTATTCTTTTATATTCTACAGCCACATTTTTTGGTCACTTCTCTGACCTTTCTATCTACACAATTTCCTTTGCCTTACAGTTTCTAAAAAGGAAAGTAAAATAGAACATGTGTATTCCCATTTTAAAAGCATACTGGCAGCATGCAATAAATTCTAAATTATTAAAAATATCTCCGCTGTGCACGGAGGCTCATGCCTGTAATCTCAGCACTTTGTGAGGCCGAGGTGGGTGGACCACTTGAAGCCAGGAGTTTGAGGCCAGCCTGGCCAACATGGTAAAACCCTGTCTCTACTAAAAATACAAAAATTAGCCAGGTGTGGTGGCACATGCCTGTAGTCCCAGCTACCTACCTGGAAGGCTGAGGCAGGAGAATCACTTGAATCTGGGAGGCAGAGGTTGCAGTAAGCCGAGATTGCACCACTGCACTCCAGCCTGGGCAATAGAGTGAGACTCCATCTCCAAAAAAAAAAAAAAAAGAAAAGAAAAAAAAATCTGTTTCCCCCATTGCATTTAATCGAATGGTGTAAACATGGTATGGGAGACTTTCAGAAATTCCAGTGAAAACCACCATGACCTGCCGCAGAACTCATTAAAAGGCTGAGACTGTAGTAGCTATAAAGGTGTGGTGCGAGACAGGCGTGTGGTGTTCTTGAGAAGCTGAAAGATGGTCAGTCTGGCTGGTGGGATTCATGGTCTGGAAGCCTCCATGAAGGGATGTCAGGGCGACTGGCCCTAACCCTCTTTCCTTTTTTTCCTGGCCACATGGAGAGATTACATTCCCTGGCCCCTATACAGATGGGAGTACCTATGTGCTTAAATTTGACGGAACGTGATTGAAGACGATGTGTGCACATCTATAGCAACTTACCATAACCTTAGTTGCTTAACACAACATAAATCTAGTATCTTACTTCTGGAGGCCAGAAGTCTGAAATGAGCTTCACAGGGCTTAAGTCAGAGTGTTGTTGGCAGGGTTCCTTCCTTCTGAAGCTCTAGTGAAGAATCCTCGCTTTTTCTGGCCTCTGGAGGCCTTCTGCATTCCTTGGCTTATGACCCCTTCCTCGCATCGCTCCAGTGTTTCCAATCTTCCTATCTCCTACTTACTTCTTTCTCCTTGACTTTCTTGCCTCGATCTTGGAAGGTCATTATATTTAGGGCCCATCCAGATAATCCAGGATAATCTCCCAATTTTAAGACCCTTAATTTAATCACAGCTGCAATGTCTTTTTTGTGATAAAGATAACAATCACAGATTGCAGAGATTAGAATGTGGACATCTTTAGGGGCCATTATTCTGCTGACTACAGTGATCTAGACACTCCATCTCTCCACATCTGCCAGCTGAATGCAGAGAATTAGGAAGCCAAAAGAGATGGGGGGAGCCAAGCAGTAGAAAGAGCCTGTGTTGCTAATGACCAGGTAGAGTAGAGCTTCCTTGCTGACTACACTGGACCGTGAAATGAAGGAGAAAATTCATTTATTATGCTAAGCCACTGCGGTGGGTTGGATTATTGGCCCCAGTTTTTCAACACTCCCTATGTCTATATGCTTGCCATGGTCTCACTGGGGGCAAAGCAGACTTCCTGGCCCTTCACTTTAGGTTTGACCATGCAACTTGCTTTGGCTAACAGTGTTTGATTTGAAGTGACAGTGTGTCTAGGCCTTAAGACACTGCTTGTGCTTCCACTTGCATTCGTTTGTCTCTGCCATTGCCTCAAGCTCAGACTACATCAGCCAAACGCTAGCTGACCTACAAATCTGTGAATGATTATTGTCGTTGTGGGTTTGTTTGTTTGCTTGTTTGAGACAAAGTCTTGCTTTGTCCCCTAGGCTGGAGTGCAATGGCATGATCTTGGCTCACTGCAACCTCCGCCTTCCAGGTTTAAGCGATTCTCCTGCCTCAGCCTTCCAAGTAGCTGGGATTACAAGCACCTGCCATCACACTCAGCTAATTTTTGTATTTTTAGTAGAGGCAGGGTTTCACCATGTTGGCCAGGCTGGTCTCGAACTCCTTACCTCAGGTGATCTGCCCACCTTGGCTTCCCAAAGTGCTGGGATTATAGGCGTGAGCCACTGCGCCTGGCCTCGTTTTTTTAATTTTTCTTTTCTTTTTTTTTTTAAGGGACAGATTCTCACTCTGTTGTCCAGGTAGGCATGCAGTGGTGTGTTCATAGCTCACTGCTGCCTCAAACCTCCTGGGCTCAAGTGATCCTCCTGCCTCAGCCTCCCAAAGCACTGGGATTACAGGCATGAACCCCCACACAGGGCTGATTATTGCTTTAAGGCAATAAATCTTAGGATGATTTACCAGGTAGCAATGATTGACTAAACACTGAGATTTTAAGTTTGTTTGTTTGTTTATTTAAGATGGAACCTCACTCTGTCACTCAGTCTAGAGTACAGTGGTGCAATCTCAGCTCATTGCAACGTCTGCCTCTCACGTTCAAGCGATTCTCCTGCCTCAGCCTCCTGAGTAGCTTGGGCTACAGACATGCGCCACCATGCCCAGCTAATGTTTGTAATTTTTAAAATTAGTGTCAGGGTTTCACCATGTTGGCTAGACTGTCTGGAACTCCTGACCTCCAATGATCTGCCCGCCTTGGCCTCCCAAACCGCTGAGATTACACGCATGAGCCACCACGCCCAACCTTAATTTGTTTATTACAGCAGTCAGACTAAAACAGAGAGAATGGGAGAATTACTGAGTGAAAAAAAACTGGAACGATAGAATGCCGTGGCCAGATAGTGAGGATGGCATCTATTATTCCAGTTTGAATCTACTATTCCAGTACAGTAGCAGTTCCCAGTGACAGGAAGATCCAGGGTGTGACCATGGAAGGCAGTGGCTAAAGTTGAGTGGAGGCACAGCTCACTAGAGATAGGCAGATCAGAGATGAGGACAGAGCTTCAGGTGGAATAGAAGACTTGTTACAAACCAAATGCCTGAGCTACCACTGAATGAGGGGGACTGGTCTTGAGACTGGAAAGTAAAACATCAGGTAACTTTGGAAAGAAAAGAATTTAGCGGCCGGGTGCGGTGGCTCACACCTGTAATCCAAGCACTTTGGAGGCCAAGGTGGGCGGATCATCTGAGGTCGGGAGTTCAAGACCAGCCTGACCAACATGGTGAAACCCCATCTTAAAAAAAAAAAAAAGAAAAGAAAAAGAAACAATTTTAGATTGTTGCAATGACTCTGAATAGTAGCTGGATGTGGGAGCCCTCCTCCTAACCTCATTGTATGGGAAGGGTGAGATTACAATTGGGAGGTGAGATCTTTACTTGGAAAGATAAACTGTACTTGATCTCGGTTGTCTAATCCAGTCCCCTAGAACAAGCAAAGCAGTGGGGCTGTGCAGCCTTCATTGAATGACAGATGTGAAATTATATTGGAGCTTCTGCTGAGTGGACCAAAGAACTGTAGTGCTGGCTAGGTATTTCAACAAGGCCTGAATTACATGCAAATGCAAAATGTTTTCCATTAGCACATTTGATGGAAAATTGCTTTTGTATCAATTGGCTCGTTATTTTATTGTCTCTTAAATTGCACAGAGACAAGAAATAGCATGAGAGTGTTTTGCATATCCTCTATAGAAATTAAGTTTTCTGATAAGAATGCAATCCTAAGATAAATGGGCTTGATGTTTGAGTGCTCCTAAAAAAGGGCCTTGACATGCTTATCAACTCACTTCTTTCTTTCTTTTTCTTTCTTTCTTTCTCTTTCTTTCTTTCTCTCTCTCTCTTTCTTTCTTTCTTTCTTTCCTTTCTTTTGATCTCGCTTTTTCTACTTGTGTGGAACTCACTTATTTCTGCAGCTCTAAAGGCATCCTGAAGATAAAAAGTTCATTTTCCAATGAAGTTTCTTACATTGCCTTCTGAAACAGGTTACAGTTTCCTTTACTCATTATGTTTCATTTCATTTATGTATTGTTTTTAGAGCTAGGGTCTCGCTATTGTTGGCTAGGTTTGTCTTGAACAGTTAGCCTCAAGCAATCCTCCTGCCTCAGCCTCCCAAAATGTTAGGATTACAGGTATGAGCCACAGCACCCTGCCCCTTTCCTCATTATGGGATTGCAGTGGTGCGTTTTTAATCCCAAACAGTGTATATGGTATGATAGGCAGAATAATGGCCCCTAAGAAGTCTGTGTCCTAATCTCTGGAACCTGTAAATATGTTACCTTACATGGCAAAGGGGAATTAAATCAGCAGATGGAATCAAATTTGCCAATCACCTGACCTTGAGATGAGAAGATTATTGTAGATAATGTGTGAGCTCAATATGATATAATCACAAGGATCCTTATGAGTGGAAGAGGGAACCTGAAGCCGATACCAGAGAGATGGCAGTGTGAGAAAGACAGCCCGACATTGCTGGCTTTGAAGACAGAAGAAATGCACCAAACTCCAGAAGCTGGAAAAGCCAAGGAAACAGATTCTGCTTTAGATCCTCCAGAAGGAATTCAGGCAGCCCTGTCAACATGCTGATTTTGGCTCCTTTTTCACTTCTGACCTCCAAAATGAATGGAAATAAATATGTATTGTTTTAAACCATTAAGTTTGTGGTAATTCAGCACAGCAGCAATACAAGAAAAATATTCATGGCATTCTTAATTCTGTGAGCTATTCCAGGATCCCTCCAGCAAAACCTCCTTTTTTCGTAAGCTAGTTTGGATTGGATTTTGGTCTCCTTCAACTAAATTTACAAGATCTCTTATTGTAAAATAGTAATTCTCACTAGGACAACAACCAGACTTTCAGAAATAAAATACATATGTTACACCCTAAACATGCCATGACAAGATTTCTTCTGCGTGCTGAATGGACAGGAAAAATAAATTTGAAGAAGTAAAACTGTGACATGGTAATTGCCCCATAAATTGCATACCTCAACCATACCTCAGCTTTCCACTGAAACTGCTCTCTGTAACCCTAATGTGACAGGCAAGCAGTCCAAACCAACGCCATTTTGGCCCCTGCACCATTTTAAGAAAAACTAAGACTTGTATTAAGTAACTAAGGTCTGTAATTTCCACCCTACTCAGACAATGTGTAAACTAACCCTTATCTTGACTTCTGTGAACAACTTAAGTAACAATCGGAATGTCCAAAGTCCCCTGGCCCTCGGAATGTCCGAAGCCCCTTGCCCTCACCCCTGCCCAGGAGGTGGTTTATGGGCATAAAAGGTCTTGACATCCTCCTTTTGGGCCGCGGGTTGGAGAGACACGAGTCCTCTGTGGCCGCTGGCAATAAAGACCCTGTAATTTGGCCTAGTCTTTGTCCCACTGGTGATTTCACGCTCGCTCGGTTACAACAAAACTAGCATTTGACAGGTAACATTATGTCACTGAATTAAAATGTAGATAAAGGAGCCACATGTTCTAATTTCCCTCTGATTTCTTTTTTGTCCCATGGGTTTTTGGAAGTTTGTGCTTGGTTTCCAGAAAGACATTCCAAATATCTTTCTGTTGTTGACTTCTAATTTAATTTTATTGTGTTCACAACATCCTTTGTATTATTTGAAACTTATGGCCAGGTGGGTTGGCTCACGCCTATAATCCCAGCACTTTGGGAAGCCAAGGTGGGCGGATCACCTGAGGTCAGGAGTTTGAGACCAGCCTGGCCAACATGGTGAAACCCTGTCTCTGCTAAAAATAAAAAAAAAAAAAAAAAAAAAAAAAAAAAGCCAGGAGTGGTGGTGCATGCCTGTAGTCCCAGCTACTTGGGAGGCTTAGGTGGGAGAATCACTTGAACCCAGGAGGTGGAGGTTGCAGTGAGCTGAGATCACACCATTTTACTCTAGCAGCCTAAGTCACAGAGGAAGACGCAGTCTCAGGGAAAAAAAAAAGAAAAAAAAAAAAAGGCAAGGCATAGTGGCTCACGCATGTAATCACAGCACTTTGGGAGGCCAAGGCAAGAGGATCACCTGAGGTTAGGAGTTTGGGACCAGCCTGACCAACATGGTGAAAACCCATTTCTATTGAAAATGCAAAAATTAGCCGGGTGTGGTGGCAGGCACCTATAATTCCAGCTACTCAGGAGGCCGAGGCAGGAGAATTGCTTGAACCTGGGAGGCAGAGGTTGCAGTGAGCCGAGATTGTGCCACTGTACTCCAACCTGGGCAACAGAGTGAGACCCCATCTCAGAAAAAAAAAAAAAAAGCAAAAAGCTGGGTGAGGTGGCTCACTCCTGTAATCCCAGCACTTTGGGAGGCCAAGGTGGGCGGATCACCTGAGGTTGTGAGTTCAAGACCAGCCTGACAAACATGGAGAAACCCTGTCTCTACTAAAAATACAAAATTGGCTGGGTGTGGTGGCGCATGCCTGTAATCCCAGCTACTCAGGAGGCTAAGGCAAGGGAATTGCTTGAACCCGGGAGGCAGAGGTTGCAATGAGCCGAGATCACGCCATTGCACTCCAGCCTGAGCAAAAAAAGCAAAACTCTGTCTCAAAAAAAAAAAAAAAGGCCAGGGACAGTGGCTCACGCCTGTAATCCCAGCACTTTGGGAGGCCAAGGGGGGCAGATCACAAGGTCAGGAGTCGGAGACCAGGCTGGCCAACATAGTGAAACCCTGTCTCTACTGAAAATACAAAAAATTAGTTGGGCATGGTGGCATGCACCTATAGTTGCAGCTACTCAGGAGGCTGAGGCAGGAGAATTGCTTGAACCCAAGAGGTAGAGGTTGTAGTGAGCCAAGATCACACCACTGCATTCCAGCCTGGAAACAGTGCAAGACTGCGTCTCAAAAAAAAAAAAAAAAAAAAAAAAAAAAGGAAAAAGAAATGAATTCAAGATGACAGAGGAAAACTCTCACCTGGAGTTTATTTGAACTATTTCAATGTAAACACTACTTGTTGTCTTAGACTAGTAAAAAGAAGCTCTGAAATATAAAACCCTGGTGAATTATTACCCTATCATTTCACTACATTTAGATATATTGTAATTCAATAATCAGCAAATGGTTTTCTTTTTTTTTGAGACAGGGTCTCTTCTGTCACAGCCGGAGTGCAGTGACAAGACTATGGCTCACTGCAGCCTTTACCTCCTAGGTTCAAGTGATTCTCCTGCCTTATAGCCTTCCCAGTAGCTGGGATTGCAGGCATGTGCCACACCCATCTAATTTTGTATTTTTAGTAATTTAGTATTTCATATTTTAGTAATTTTGTATTGTAGCCTACCAAGTAGCTGGGACTACTTGGATGCCACCATGCCCAGCTAGGTTTTTAAAATTTTTTGTAGAGATGGGGGCCTTGCTATGTTGCCCAGGCTGGTCTTGAACTCCTGGCCTCAAGTGATCCTCCCACCTCGGCCTCCTGAAGTACTGGGATTACAGGCTTCAGGAGGAAAAGGTGGGCGGATCACAAGGTCAGGAGTTCGAGACCAGCCTGGCCAACGTGGTGAAACCCATCTGTACTAAAAATATAGAAATGAGCTGGACTTGGTGGTGCGCATATGTAGTCCCAGCTACTCGGGAGGCTGAGGCAGGAGAATCGCTTGAACCCGGGAGGCAGAGGTTGCAGTGAGCCAAGATCGTACCACTGCATTCCAGCCTGGGTGACAGAGCAAGAATCAACAAACAAACAAAAAACCAAAACAAGCAAACAATTATGTTACACAAAGAGCCACATAATTGTCCCTCATAGATTAAAGTAAACCACACCTGTTTCTCCAGTTTTACACTCTGTCGTGGTTAGGTTTTTAGGTGATCTGATAATGTGTTTCTTCTGCCATCAGAGAGAAAAAACACATATTCACCTAAAAAATATTAAAGCCAAATTTACTGATAAAAATGTCTTTCTGTTTCATAAGCGTCATTAGGTTAAAAAACCCTCTGAGGTGGCTGGCAGCGGTGGTTCACACCTGTAATCCCAGCACTTTGGGAGGCCGAGGCAGGTGGATCACGAGGTCAGGAGATGAAGACCATCTTGGCTAACATGGTGAAACTCTGTCTCAACTAAAATACAAAAAAATTAGCTAGGCATGGTGGCAAACGCCTGTAATCCCAGCTACTCCAAAGGCTGAGGCAGGAGAATTGCTTGAACCTGGGAGGCAGAAGTTACAGTGAGCCGAGATGGAGCCACTGCACTCTAGCCTGGTGACAGAGGGAGACCCTATCAAAAAAAAAAAAAAAAAAAAAACCCTCTGAGGCTGGGCGTGGTGGCTCACGCCTGTAATTCCAGCACTTTGGCAGGCTGAGGGATGAGGATTTCTTGAGTCTAGGAGTTCCAGACCAGCCTGGGCAACACAGTAAGACACTGTCCCTAACAAAAAGACAAAAAAAACACAAAAAGCCGCGAAATGAGACGGAAATATTCCACCGTTATTATGTAATGTTTTTCCACAGCCTCTTTATTTTAATTATTATTTTTTAAATCATGGGGTGGGAGAGTCTCACCATGTTGCCCAGGCTGGTCTCCAAGTCCTGGGCTCAAGCCATTTCGCCACCTTAACTTCTCAAATTGCTGGGATTACAGGCCTGCGCCACCATGCTCAGTTCCTTTGTGATTTTTAAGGCCAAACTTTCCAAAATAATTTCTTATGAAGCTTTCACTAAAGAAAACAGAGGATGGGCTCGATGACTCATGCCTGTAATCCCAGCACTTTGAGAGGCCAAGGTTGGGGGATCATGAGGTCAGGAGTTTGAGACCAGCCTGAGGAACATGGTGAAACCCCATTTCTGCTAAAAATACAAAAATTAGTCGGGCATGGTGGGGGGCGCCTGTAATCCCAGCTACTTAGGAGGCTGAGGCAGGAGAATCGCTTGAACCCGGGAGGCGGAGGTTCCATTGAGCTGAGATCCTGCCATTGCACTCCAGCCTGGGTGAGAGCGAGATTCTGTCTTAAAAAAAGAAAGCAAGCCAAAAAAAAAAAAGAGAGAGAGAAAGAAAGAAAGAAGTAAAGAAAAAACGAAAACAGTTGCTAAATTCTCTGGTTTCTAAACAGCTAATAGGAAGGAGCCTTAAGGCAAAATTCTTTCTTTCCTTCTTTTTTTTTTTCACCATGCAAGGTGGTGAAAAAAAATTATTTTTTTTTGAGGTAAGGACTCTCTGTGTCACCCAGGCTGGAGTGCAGTGCTGCGATCACAGTTCACTGCAGTCTCGACCACCTGGGCTCAGGTAATCCTCTCACCTCAGCCTCCCAGTAGCTGGACTAAAGGTGCACACCACTGCACCGGCAACTTTTTGTATTTTTTGTAGAGACAGCATCTCACGATGTTGCCCATGCTGGTCTCAAACTCCTGGCCTCAAGTGCTGGGATTACAGGTGTAAGCCACCTCACCTGGCCACAATATTCACACTCACACACTCACACACACACACACACACACACACACCCATAAAAGTACATCTCTTGGAATTCCAAGATTGAATTTTGTTTCGAACTAAGCAGTTTTCCTGTTGTGATTATTGGGTGTGTGTGTGTGTGTGTGTGTGTGTGTGTGTGTGTGTGTCTGTGTGTCTGTGTGTCTGTACATTCTTGGTGTGTGTAGCCTGGCCAGGCTCATCTGGGCAACTCACCAGACTTTGAAGATTTAGTATGAAAAGGCTGGGCATGGTGGCTCACACCTGTAATCCCAGCACTGTGGGAGGCTGAAGCAGGTGGATTGCCTGAGTCCAGGAGCTCAAGACCAGCCTGGGCAACGTAGCAAAATTCTGTCTCTACTAAAAATACAAAAAATTAGCCAGGCATGGTGGTGTGCACCTGTAATCACAGCTACTTGGGAGGCTGAGGTGGGAGAATTATTTGAGCCCAGGAGTTGAAGGCTGCAGTGAGCCATGATCCCACCACTGTACTCCAGTCTGGGTGACAAAGACCTTGTCTTTAAAAAAAAAGAAAAAGTAGCTCCTAGAAAATTTAAAATTATATAAGTAGATCATGTGGCTCAAAATAGTTCCCTTCAGACATCCATTTAAAACAAAGTTTAAAAAATATGTGTGATTTTTGTTTTAGCTGTCCCACAGATAAAGTCAGAACTCTTCTCAGTAGTTTTACATGTATCTTTCTGGAAATATTTGCAAATGAATCTGATATAAAAGTACACATATATATTTGGCATGTTAGGGTTTAAATCTCCTTGCAGGGTCAAGCATAAACAAATTTCTTTTTGTTTTAATTTTTATTTTTTTATGAAAGAAAAAAAGAGAAAGAGAAAGAGGGAGAGAGAACAGGAGTCTTGCTCTATTGCCCAGGCTGGAATACAATCTAAAAATAGGTATTATAGGTCTTTAATAAAGACCTCTTTTATGCCAATAATTGTGCTTAACAACAGAGACAGGAAGGAATAAGGGAAGAAAATAACAAACAAACAGCCAACCAATATTTCATTTAAATCTGTGAAATGCTATGCAATTGCTGAAGAGCAATTTACTTCCAATTATGTGGTCACTTTTAGAATAGGTGTAATACAATACTGAGAAAAATGTATGTTTTGTCCATTTGGGGTGGAG
>CAUYLG010029008.1:0-12689 GCA_963573385.1 Cacajao melanocephalus
AGATTGGGTCTGAGTGGACGTCCGGCTTGTTGGTGATGAAGTTTTTTCTGTTTCTTAGTTTTCCTTCGGTGGACGCCCTTTCCCCACAGAGCTAGGCCTTCCCGGGTTCAGCTGTGCTTACTGTGAAACTCTCAGTCCTCAGCTCTTCCAATTGCTGTTCTCCTTGTGGGGATGGGACCAGCCGAGCGCGACTCAAAAGGCACCCAGTCCCGTATATTCTGCCCTGAGAAGTGCCGAGCCGGGGTGCTGGCAAAACAGCCGCGCCGGCCAAAAGAGTCGCACTGGTGACCCGTGTGGCTCCTCTGCTGGGTAGCTCCCAGTTTGTGGGCAACAGAAATTTGTCTGAAATTGCGGCATCCACTGGCTCTCTGCGCTTTCACTGGGAGCTACAATCCTGAGCTGTTGCTAATCAGCCATCTTGGATCTCTTTCCGAGTGTACATTTCTTTAGGCTTATCATATTTTGAGTTCACTGCACTTTTTAAACCTCAAAAGACACTGAGATTTAGGTTTTGGCCAAATAGAATTTTTCAGTCATCATTTCTTCAAATACTTCTTTTTGCATCACACTCTTTCTTTGCTTCTTCTGGGACTCTGGTAGCATGAATGTTACACATTTTGATATTGTCCTACGAGTCCCTGAAACTGTCATTTTTAAAAATCTTTTTCTCTTTGTTATTTAGATTGGATAATTTCTATTGGTCCTTCTTCAGGTTTACTGTCTCTTTCCTCTGTCATTTCCATTCTTCTTTTGAGACTATCCATTGAGTTTTAACGTTTTCCATGATTGTATTTTGTTATCTTTTTTTACCATTTGGTGTTTGTTGGGAAAGGCAGTCACATGCATGGAGTCTTTTGACCCCCTTCAGGCTGCATGAAAATGGGCATTGGGCCTAGAAAACTTCCTTACCAAGAAATAAAGAGCCTATGCAGCCTGTGTTGGGCTCATCAGGTTGGGTGGGGATATCTTTCCCTGTTTCAAGCTCCATGTGTGCTTTTTAATTTAATTTAATTATTTATTTTTTGGAGATGGAGATTTGCTCTTGTCACCCAGGCTGGAGTGCAGCGGCGTGATCTTGGCTTACTGCAACCTCTCCTTCCCAGGTTCAAGTGATTCTCCCACTTCAGCTTCCTGAGTAGCTGGGATTACAGGTATGTGCCACCACACCTGGCAAATTTTTGTATTTTTAGTAAAGACAGAGTTTCACCATGTTGGCTAGGCTGGTCTCGAACTCCTGACCTCAGGTGATCCACCCACTTCAGCCTCTCAAAGTATTGGGATTACAGGTGTGAGTCACCGTGCCTGGCTCAAGTGTGTTCTTTTGTTCAGCTTAAATGTATAACATCAATAACCCTCAGACACAGCCCAGCTTTCAGTGTTTCACACTCCACAGGGGAGAAGCAGGGGCCCTCTTCTGCAGCATGAGAGGGGTGCGTGAAAGCCAACTGCCCTCATTGGCTGCCAGAGTGGTCCACCAGCCAGGGGACAGTTCACCTGCTAAAGCCAATCTCACTCCATCTCTTCTCTGCTATGAATCAAGGACTGAGAGATTCACAGTAAGCACAGCTGAACCCGGGAAGGCTTCATGGATTCAATGTTCTAAGCTCTTTTTCTCCACGATGTCCTGGCACTTTTCAAGTGTCCTGGAGAAAACTCGAGCTTTCCTCTCCTTGTCCTGCTGTTCACCTCATAATACTGCTCCTACATCCAGGGCCAGCCAACCAGAGAAGAGAGGAAAGGAAGCTGACGTGTACCCGACTCACCCCAGCGTCATGGCTCCTCCACGTGGAGAGGAAGGTCTGGCTGCCCCTACAGTTCAAGCTCCTGTGGGTGGGTCCTTCTGGCTGTTGTTGCCACTGCTGCCACCACAGAATTAGTCAGGAATTAGGACGTAAGTGAATATATCCATATTTTTAACGGGAAATTTCTGAGTGTTAGGAGAACTGTTTCCAATGAATGACTCAACCCAGAACTTGAGGGTTTCTGAGGCCATCTGTATCCATACCCTCTAGTCTGGATTTTAGGCTGTATTGAGTCAAGACTGAATGACACTGAAGGAAAACATGGTAAACTCACTGCCAGTTCAGTGATATTTAAAATGCTGTTCTTCTTCCCAATGTACCTGTTACTATTTACTTTTTAGAGACTTCCATTAGCTGCTCCATGCATCATATTCAGGTTTTTAAATAGCTGCATTTAGTGGGAAAGACAGGAAGGAGAGTTCCGTTACAGCAGGAACCTGGATTGGACGCCCTCCACTCTCACCGTGGCTGCCCTAATACGTCACGTGAAATGTGGCAACTCCATTCACGTAGGTCCATATTCCTCCCACCCACATCCTTTATGCTATTGTTGTTAGACATACTTTATTTACACTTATTATGAACTCCACAAGGTAATGTTGTAACATTTGCTTTAAACAGTCACATGCAGCATAAAAGAATTAAAGGCAATAAAGGAGAAAACATCTTTTGTATTTAGCCAGATATTTACCATTTCTTATGCTCTATTCACTTCTGAGGATCCACATTTTCATCTGATATCAACTCCTTTCATTCTGAAAGAAATTCTTTTAGCGTTTCATGTTGTGAGAGTTTGCTGGTGAAAAATTGTTTTCTTTGACATGAAAATGCCTTTTTTTTTTTTTCCAAATAGGAAAACATGGTAAACTCACTGCCACTTCAGTGATTTTTTTTTTTTTTTTAATATGGAGTCTTACTCTGTGCCCAGGCTGGAGTGCCATGGTGTGATCTTGGCTCACTGCAACCTCCACTTCCTGGGTTCAAGCAATTTTCCTGCCTCAGCATTCTGAGTAGCTGGGATTACAGGTGCTCACCACCACAATGGCTAATTTTTGTATTTTTAGTAGAGATGGGATTTGACCATGTTGGCCAGGCTAGTCTTGAACTCCTGACCTCAAGTGATCTGGCCATCTCAGCCTCCCAGAGCACTGGGATTATAGGCGTGAGCCACCATGTGCAGCCTGCTATTCATCTCTTGAATTAAATTTTCAAAGCTCTTTTATATTTTTAGATCCTGTTATGGGTGGTGGTGTTCTTCCTCTCTCTCATTTTCTAGGCAGACGTGCTGCTGGTGTACAGGTGTACTGTCGCGTCTTAAAGATTCCTCCTGTTTATGCTGCCACTTGGCTAAAAATCTATTTTAATTCTCTTCATTTGGTTTCTTTTTCATTTTTACAGAGAAAATTGTAGCTGCTGTAAATAAGGACTGAATCTTCTATTATTTTCATTTCCCTTCTTGTTGGAATATTCCATCTTTTGCTGTTTACTTTTCACTGGAAGCCCCCTCCTCCAGCACCGACCCCCTAAGCCACTACAGACCATGCCTTCCTTGGCCTCCTGAAGATGGATGTCTGGCTCAGTGGAGGCTGTTTAGCACACAGCAGGGTGGTCTTATTTATTTCTTCTCTAACTTAAACAGTCCAGAAGAACACACCCTGACAACAAAACTCTGGAAGAGGTTTTTAGGTAAAAGCAGAAAGAAAGGCTTTGTCAGAGACCCTTGCTGGAAATAGATGAGGTGGAACTAATCTCTAGTGCAAGATTTTTGGTTGTGGTAAGAACAAAGTTGAACAGAGTTTTATTTTAAAATTATTCCGTAAAAGTACAATAAAAAGTTTTCTTGGCTAAAATGGAAAAGTAAGGAATTAAAGTAATTAGATGGATGATTCAAATCAAAATTTGCACTTAGAACATCTGGATAATTAAGTACAAAATGAAGGTTTTCTTGAATTACCTGCAAAACTGTTTAATCTTCCATTTCACCTTTATGTATGTAACAATGGTCTAGGCAAGAATATTTTTAGAAAGAAACCAGTAGAGAAATAAGAAAAGTATCTAAAGAGGTAATTCACAGAAGAAATTTACATAGCCAATATACATATGGAAATAAGCTATACCTCAATATTAGCCTGGGAAATCAAAGTGAAAGAAATGATTAATATGATTTTTTAAATGTTTCCGATTAGCAAACATTTAAAAAATTGATAATGTCCAATGTTGATAAGCCTGTGGTGAAGCAAATGTTCTTATCTAACATTGGAGGGACCGTACATTAATTCCTATGATTTGGAGTGTGGGGTAGATGGCAAAATGGCCCACATCAACAGCTTCTACCTGGCAATCTGTGGCACTCTCCCACATGACTGTGGCTCATGTACAGACAATGGGATATTATTTAGACTTAAAAAGAGCATATTTTGCAAGAAAATATTCAGGTGAGAATTCTGTACGTACTCTTTAAATAATAGTACATGCGTTCAATAGTTAGGTTTTTTTCTCCCAGTTAATTATTTCTTTTCCTATTCACATTAAAGTGTGTGGGATATATAGGTGAGTTGAAATGTGTTTCTAGTATTAATATATAGGTAAGTTTAATGTTATATAGTTGTGATGAATGGGACACTGAAATATGAGTCTTTGTTAATTGTTGGGATTTTCTCACAGACTTTGTGGCAAGTCCTGAGGTGTCCTCTTCATGATGTATGTATTCTGCCTCTTATTTTTATGGTAATGCTGTGTTTCTCTGTAAAAATCTTTCAGCTGGGCATGGTGGCTCACACCTATAATCTCCATTACTGAGGCTGAGGTGGGAGGATCACTTAAGCCCAGGAGGTCAAGGTTGCAGTGATCTATGATCAGCATCACTGCTGTCCAGCCTGGGCAGCAGAGTAAGACCCTGTCTCAAAAAAAAAGTCAATTTTATTCTCTTTACTAATGAAGCATCAGAGTCAATTTGCGTCTGCCAAATTTGTCATATAGTCTCATATGGATTATTATTGCCATCTGTCAACCTTTTCTCATCATTATTTCTGGCTGTTTTCACAGTTCACCTTGAATTCAGGAGGGAGACCTGTGAGGGGACAGTAAGCTCTGTTTGAGCTGAGGGAGAGATAATTCAGTCTCAGCATCAAGTACAGTGTCAGCTCTGGGTTTTGCCTTAACGCAGGCTGGGAAAAAGGAAGGACATTCCAACACAGGCTACAACACGGATGAACTCTGAGGACGTCATGCTGAGGTGGATTAAGCCAGACACAGAAAAGGCAAACACTGCATGATTCCACCCACAGGAGGTCCCTGGAGTTGCGTGAGATGCACAGAGACAGAAGGTGGAAGGGTGGGGCTGGGGAGGTGGACGGGAAGGGGTGTTTAATGGGACGGAGCTTCTGTTTGGGAAGACAGAGTTCTGGGGATGAGGGTGGTGATGGTGGCAGCGTGAGTGTGCTTGGTGCCATTCAACTGTTCACCTAAAAGTAGTTACAACAGGGCTGGGTGCGGTGGCTCACGCCTGTAATCCCAGCACTTTGGGAGGCAGGGGGATCACCTAAGGTCAGTTCGAGACCAGCCTGGCCAACATGGCGAAACCCTGTCTGTGCTAAAAATACAAAAAAAATTAGCCAGGCGTGGTGGTGGGCGCCTGTGTTCCCAGCTACTCGGGAGGCTGAGGCAGGAGAGTCACTTGAACCTGGGAGGCAGGGGTTGCAGTGAGCTGAGATCATGCGATTGCACTCTAGCCTGGGCGACGAGCGAAATTCTGTCTCAAAAAAAAAAAAGTGGTCACAATGGTAAATTTTATACTATATGTGTTTTGTTTTCCATTTATGAGGTAGAGTCTTCACTCTGTCAACCAGGCTGGCGTGCAGTGGCACATTCTTGGCTCACGCAACTTCTGCCTCTCGGGTTCAAGTGATTCTCCTGCCCTGTCAGCCTCCCGAGTAGCTGGGATTACAGGCATGAGTCACCATGCCTAGCTAATTTTTGTATTTTTAGTGGAGATGGGGTTTGGCCATGTTGGCTGGGCTGGTCTTCAACTCCTGACCTCGGGTGATCCGCCTGCCTCAGCCTCCCAAAGTGCTGGGATTATAGGCATAAGCCACCATGCCTGGCCTGTTATATGTATTTTATCACAATAAAAATAAAAGAAAAACTAATGGAAATAAGAGTAATAAATCCTCAGTGTAAAATAAATTCAAACAATATAAAAAGTATAAAGCGAAAAGTGAGATGCTCTAGTTCTCCCGTCCTTCCTGCCGTGTCTCACTAGCACGTGTGATCAGTTAGATGTGAACCCTTTCAGACTTCTCCTGTGTGCTCATGTGCACATGCACACACACACGCACAGAGACATACATGCACAGAGACACATACATGCACAGACACACACACACATCCTTTTTTTGCTTAAAAATGAGGTTATATTATATATTATTCTGCCACTTGTTTCTTTACTTCATAACACATCACAGATATTTCTTCCTGTCTCAAGCTAGGTATCTTTTAAAGTTATTTCCTGAGCAAGACACTTGTGGGACCTCAGTGTCAGAACACCACCTCCTCATGGCCAACTACTCGAAACTTAGAATTGTGCCTGGCACACAACAGACACGTGTGAGACGCTTGATACGTGGACACAACACCAAGGGTCACATGTACCTCGAAGGACCTTACGATGAGTTGTGGTTTATGAATCAGGTGACCCAGGCTGTAATGCAGTGTGTCCTTAGTGGCAAAATTAAAACCCAGATGTATTTCAGGTGCTTTTAGAAAACCTTAATTGAAAGATATTCCCTGAAAACACACAGTTTACACACACCATGCTTAGAGTCCGGAAGTAAAATTCAGATTCTATTTTGGATAGATTCATTAGACTCTTTCCCTCATGCAGCCCACCCCCAATGGTTTCCTTGTGTTGATCTGTGGTTGTTCCAGAGAAAGTGGCTTGGTGGCACCTGATCTGGAGAGCCTCACTCGATCCTGGGCCTGGGTGCTGGTAGTTTTCAAGTTCAGGGAAATTGCTGTGCTTTATTTTATTTCTTTTCCTTCAGTTTTCTTATTTTAAAACTTTGTTTTATTTTAGGTGCAAGATACACATGCATGTTTGTTCCTTGGGTACATTGCACACTGGTGGGGATTGAGCTCTAGAGTACCCATTACCCAAATAGTGAACATTGTACCTGACAGGTAGTTTTTCATCCCTCCCCCTGTTCTTTCCTCCCCACTTTCAGGCCTCTGGTGTCTGTTATTTCCATCTTCATGTCCACGTGTACCCACTGTATAGCTCCCACTCATAAGCAAGAACATGCAGTATTTGCTTTTCTGTTTCTGAGTTAGTTCATTTAGGATGATGGTCTCCAGCTCCACCCATGTTGCTGCAAAGATGTGGTTTCATTCTTTTCTATGACTGCATAATATTCCATAGTTTGGATATACCACATTTTTGTATCCAGTCAACCCTTAATGGACACTTAGGTTGGTTTCATGACTTTGCTGTTGTGAGTAGTGCTATGATAAACATACAAGTGTGAGTGTCTTTTTTGTATAACGATTTCTTTTCCTTTGGGTAGATACCCAAAAGTGGGATTGCTGGTAGGATGGTAGCTCTATTTTTAGTTATTTGAGAAGTCTCTAAGCTGTTTTCCATAGAGGTTGAACTAATTTATATTCCCACCAACAGGGTATAAGCATTCCCTTTTCTCCACACCCACACCAAAATCTGTTGTTTTTTGACATTTTAATAATAGCCATTCTGACTGATATAAGATGTGGTTTTAATTTGCATTTTTCTGGTGATCTGTGATATTGAGTATTTTTTTTAATGTGTTTGTGGGCCATATGTATTTATTCTTTTCAGAAATGTCTGTTCATGCCCTTTGCCCAGTTTTTAATGGGGTTATTTTTTCTTATTGAGTTGTTTCAATTCCTTGTCATTTCTGGATATTAGTCCTTTGTTGGAGGCATAATTTGTAAATATTTTCTACCATTCTATTTCTTGTCAGTTTACTCTGTTGATGATTTCTTTTCCTGCACATTTAAGTCTTTCATCCATCTCGATACAATTTTTGTTTATGACGAGAGTTAGGAGTCCAGTTTTATTCTTCTAGATATGGATAACCAATTTTCTCAGCACCATTTTTTGAGAGATTGTCCTTTTCCTGTGGTTTATTTTGGTCAACTTTGCTGAAGATCAGTTAGTTGCAGGCATGTGGCTTTATTTCTGTGTTCTTTGTTCTATTCCATTGATCTACATTTTTCTATTTTTGTACCCATGCCATGTTGTTGTTATTATAGACTTGTAGTATAATTTAAAGTCAGGCAATGTGATGCATCTCGATCTGTCCTTTATGCCAGGACTGCTTTGGCTATTCAGGCTCTTTTTTGGTTCCATTTGAACTTTAGGATTGTTTTTTCTAAATCTGTGAAAAATGACATTGGTATTTTGATAGGGATTGCATCGAATCTGTAGATTGCTCCAGGCAGTATGGTCATTTTAATGATATTGATTCTTCCAATTCATGAGCATGGGATGTTTTCCCATTTTTTTGTGTCATCTATGATTTCTTTCATCAGTGTTTTGTAGTTCTTCTTGTAGAGGTCTTTCATCTCCTTGGTTAAACATATTCCTAGGTACTGTATTATTTTTGTGCCTATTGTAAATGGAGTTGAGTTTTTACACCCCTCCCTGCCTCACCTCACTGCATACAGATGCAGTCAGAAATACGCATACACACACACTCACACTCACACTAAACTCACACACTCAGACACGAGTGTATGATGACGTTGTTGTAACCAAGCGAGCGTGAAATCAACACTGAGACAAAGACTAGGCTAAATTACAGGGTCTTTATTGCTGGTGGCCACAGAGGACCCACGTCTCTCTAACCCGTCACCCTGAAAGGAGGGTGTCAAGACCTTTTATGCCCATAAACCACCTCCTGGGCAGGGGTGAGGCCAAGGGGCTTTGGACTTTCTGATTGTTACTTAAGTGGTTCACAGAAGTCAAGATAAGCATTAGTTTACACATTGTCTGGGTAGGGTGGAAAATTACAGACATTAGTTACTTATTATAAGTCTCAGTTTTTCTTAAAATGGCACAGGGGCCAAGATGGCGTTGGTTTGGACTGCTTGCCTGTCACATTAGGGTTGCAGAGAGCAGTTTCAATGGAAAGCCAAGGTATGGTCGAGGTATGCAGTTTATGGGGCAATTACCATGTTACAACGTGAGTCTTTAACACACTCTTACGCACACACACTTACAAACACGCACGTACACACACACACACAAAAAGACATGCACATTAACACTCGAACACTCACACAGTCACACACACTCACCCTCAGACACACACAGTACCTTTGGGATATAAAAACAACTCCCATATAACTCCTCATGGAAGAAAAACTGGTCTCAGATGAGACTGGGAGAGAATTCAGCCACAGAACATCAGAGCAAACCAAGCTGCCAACTGCCCACGAGCTCGAGGGAGGAAGAGGAGCATGGCATGGGGAGGGGGGGGAAGAAGGAGAAGGAAGAAAGGAGGGAAAGAGGAGGGGGAAAGACAACAGGAAGGAAGGAGGGAGGGAGAAGGAAGGAGGGAGGGAAAAGAACCCTGCTAGCAAAACATGAATAACCCAGTCTAGAAGAAATATCACAAAAGGAACAGAAGTAAATTCCCTTCGGGGCTTCCTGCTTGCTGTGGAAAATATGATTATATGAACAAAATGAAACAGCAGTTCAGAGACTATATGGTGGAACAGCAGAAAGCAATAGAGAGCTAAGGAAACAATAACATCAACAAAACAAAACCTTCCCAGTTAATTTCATTTAATTACAAACAAGGGAAGAATAGACATGACTGGAAAGTCAAGTTAAAGGAAGGCGGGAAACTCGAGATGATGAAAGAGACACAGTGGGAAACGCTCAGGAGCCAGAAGGAGTCAGTGTGTGTGACCCCAAGCAAGGACAGTGCGTCCTGGAGAGCGACTTCTGAGCCAGAACAGAACACGTGGTTCAGAGATAGCAGACAGGAAATTTTCTTTTCTGGAGATATCATGAATCATGTTCACCCAATGTTGACAGTGTTTATTTCTGAACAGTGGAATTTGGGATGACATTTTTTTTAAATGAGACTTTCTGGTATTGCTACAAGTTTTAAATGTATATATATAATTATTTAAAAGAACAGCAAATTCATTCCTAAAATATGCGTGCCAATGGAGATAAACAACTGACTTCAGACGATGAAGGAAGCTTTTTGCTTTTTATTTATCCTAAAAATTTGAGCAGACAACATTTTGAAATGTTCATCTCCACCAAATGTTGCTTAAAGAATATAAGAAAGTGAGTGAAATGATCAGCATATTTTGTGGAATCTAAGACGGTTTCAACCATCAGGAATGCCATTACTTTATGAGTCACCAAGAAAGAAAAAGTGCCTCCAAATGAACTACTTAAAATGGCAATCTGACATTTTAAGACACGCTGAGGCCCGGTGTGGTGGCTCATGCCTGTAATCCCAGCACTTTGGGAGGCCAAGGTGGGTAGATCACAAGGTCAGGAGTTTGACACCAGCCTGGCCAACATGGTGAAACCCCGTCTCTACTAAAAATACAAAAATTAGCCAGGCGTGGTGGTGGGTGCCTGTAATCCCAGCTACTCAGGAGGCTGGGGCAGGAGGATTGCTTGAACTCGGGAGGCAGAGGTTGCAGTGAGCCGATATCGTGCCACTGCACTCCAGCCTGAGCAACAGAGTGAGACTCTGTCTCCAAAAAAAAAAAAAAAAAAAAAAAAAGACACGCTGTATTTAAGTGACGTTAAAAAATGGAAGAATGTACAAAAAATAAGATAAATATGGTATCAAATTTGTGGATCTGAGTAAAACTTGCTCTGCCCATCCTTGTGTTCCCTTTTTGCAGAGCACAGAACCTCATGTGAGCAGGCTTCACAAGTGTCTGGTTACATCAAGCAGTTTGCTGAACTTGTGGGAACAATGCCTTAAAATGCAACTGTGATCAACAATTACGTATTGAATAGCATCTAATAACTTTAACAACTGGAGGAACAGTGTGTGTGGGCAGAAATGTTCATGACGGTTTCTCTCACAAATGTCTTTTCTAGTTTCAAATCTGGAGTTCATCTTCTGTCCACCTATCTATCTGCTGATCACCTCTCTGCCTGCCTCCTGATCCATCCATCTATGTATCCTGTCTCTAGAATGTAAACAATGGAAGCCGGGCATGACAGCTCACACCTGTAATCCCAGCACTTTGGGAGGTCAAGACAGGTAGATTACCTGAAGTCAGGAATTCGAGACCAGCCTGGCCAACATGGCAAAACTCCTCTCTACTAAAAATACAAAAATTGAGCTGGGCATGGGCACCTGTAATCTCAGCTACTTGGGAGGCTAAGGGCAGGAGAATCACTTGAACCTGGGAGGCAGAGGTTGTAGTGAGCTAAGATTACACCACTGCACTCCAGCCTGGGTGACAGAGCAAGACTCTGTCTCAAAATAAACAATCAAAAACCATGAAGAAATAAATCTTCCATAATATTTATTTCCAATTTCTCTGTTTTTCCATTTTTTTCTCTCAACTTTTATTTCAGATCTGGGGGTTCATGTGCAGGTTTGTTGCTGGGGTGTGTGTTAAGAATGACCCTGTCACCCAGGCACTGTGCACAGTACCTGAGAGTTAGTTTTTGGCCCTCACCTCCCCTTTCCTATCTAGTGCCTCCAGTGTCTGTGGTTCTTATCTTCATGACCCTGTGTGTGCTCAAGGTGTAGCTCCCACATAAACATGAGAACATGCGGTATTTGCTTTTCTGTCCCTGTGTTCATTTGCTAAGGACAATAACCTCTAGCTCCATCCATGTTCCCACAAAAGATGTAATCTTGTTTTTTTCTTATTGCATTTTAGGTTTTGGGGTACATGTGAAGAACATGCAAGATCGTTGCATAGGTACACACATAGCAGTGTGATTTGCTGCCTTCCTCCCCATCACCTATATCTGGCATTTTTCCCCATGCTATCTCTCCCCAACTCCCTACCCCCTGCTGTCCCTCCCCTATTTCCCCCCCACAGACCCCAGTGTGTGATGCTCCCCTCCCTGTGTCCATGATTCTCATTGTTCAACACCAACCTATAAGTGAGAACATGCAGTGTTTGATTTTCTGTTCTTGCGTCAGTTTGCTGGAATGATAGTTTCTAGGTTCATCTATGTCCCTACAAAGGACATGAACTCATTGTTTCTTATGGCTGCATAGTATTCCATGGTGTATATGTGCCACATTTTCCCTGCCCAGTCTATCATCGATGGGCATTTGGGTTGGTTCCAGGTCTTTGCTATTGTAAACTGTGCTGCAATGAACATTCATGGGCATGTGTCCTTACAGTAGAATGATTTATACTCCTTTGGCTATATACCCAGTAATGGGATTGCTGGGTCAAATGGAATTTCTATTTTTAGGTCCTTGAGGAATCGCCACACTGTCTTCCACAATGGTTGAACTAGTCTACACTTCCAGCAACAGTGTAAAAGTGTTCCTATTTCTCCACATCCTCTCCAGCATCTGTTGTCTCCCGATTTTTTAATGATCGCCATTCTAACTGGTGTGAGATGGTATCTCAATGTAGTTTTGATTTGTATTTCTCTAATGACCAGTGATGATGAGCATTTTTTCATGTTCGTTGGCCTGATGTATGTCTTCTTTTGTAAAGTCTCTGTTCATATCCTTTGCCCACTTTTGTATGGGCTTGTTTGTTTTTTTCTTGTAAATCTGTTTTAGTTCTTTGTAAATCCTGGATATCAGCCCTTTGTCAGATGTGTAAACTGCAAAAATTGTTTCCCATTCTGTTGGTTGCCGATTCACTCTAATGACTGTTTCTTTTGCC